>JAXQQM020086667.1:0-285000 GCA_034641835.2 Pinus albicaulis | reverse complement strand
CGACATTAATTAATGTCAGGCAGAAGGATTTACAGGGCTGAAAGACATTAGAAAATTTGAAAAGTATTTAAAAATCTCTAAGGTATGAGGAAAAATCAAATTTTAGCAAGTCATAAATGCTTTTGCGCACACAATCCTTTGTGAAGAGCGTCTTTGCGTGCCTTTTGACCCGAAATGTGCGCAATCCTGGGAGTGGCGAAAGTCACTTTCCAAGACCACAAAAAGCACACTCCAGGACAATGGTTTCACACTTGAAGCTGCCTAAGGACAGCCACCAAAGCCTCCTTATACATCAAGGGAGCACCCAATGGAATATTTGTGGCACACAATGGAATCATCCCCCTCTCTTGGGTCACCATCCACAATGTACCAAGAGAGGGAAGGAGGATTTGAATTCTCCTATATAAGACCACCAAGGGATGAAGAACTTGTGAACACATTCTTATGCTGACCATAATTGCTCAAGAAATACCAGCAGTGTGTGCTCTAGAGCTGAAGATAGAGGGGACTCAATTGTTGGTCATCCAACAAGTTTAGTCCACCACATTAGAGAGAGGGAGACTTTGCACCGAGGTAAGCTTGGAAGTAAAAACATACTTGCATCGGGACTTAGAACCCATGTTCTAGGGGCCCTTTGGCAAGAGGGTTAAAGTTTCATCCTCATTTCCTACCAGCACTCAATAAGAGGGTTCGAAGAGCCACCGTTTGGATTATTGCAGTTGTTTGACTCTATTCAGAGCTTTTGTTTATTTGTTTTAGTTTTATTTTAGTTTTAGTTTATATATGCATGCTATTTCTCTATCTAGTATGTTTATGATTCTATCTTGTTCCACTAACTTGCTTGACTTCACTTCCTTTTCTTCCTGTGACCAATAACTTAAGTGGGTAAACCACACTCCTTAAGTTGGTGTGATTTCGTACATGCGTGAACCAAACACACTAACATAGGATTACAAATCCACTAACGTTTATTACCAATTTTATGTGGTTGTGCCTTTTTGCAGAGACCTTTGTCTGTGCTGTGGAGTGGAGCTAAATTTCCCCCTTTTTCTCTTGTAGTCCCTAGTTCATCCCAAGTGATAGACTGAAGTAGAACAGCTCCAAAAAATTACTCTTGTAGATATTTGTGTGCTTTTCCCTCCCACAGACGCGCCCAGGGCGCGCATTCAGAGCTGACCAGCACGTAGACATCGCACCTGTTTCAGCCTTTTTCTCGCAAAAGGAAGAAAGAGAAAGTTCTCCCACATTTCTATCTTTTCCTGTTTGTAAAGTGCTTGGCAGCCCATAATACATCTGCCAGCACTGGTTGAGGTACCCCGCAGCTTGCTAAAGCTCACTCTTAGCTGCTTTTTGTAGGCTTAGTGTCAGTTTTATTTCAAGTTGATTTTTGCAAAGTTCACACATATTTTAAGTAGGGGGGGGAAATAGTTTTATTTTCATGATGTGTCGTGCCAAAATGTTCATTCCCCACTTTAGATATTCTGCTTGAAGTTCAACCAATTCCTTTGCCTTCCCTGTTTTCAACTTTTTAATTCCTGCCTCCACCTCATGTACTGTGAAAAGCTTTGTAGATGTGTTGATCCTGGGAGGAGGCTCAACCTCTAATTCTTTTTCATAGAGTTGCCTTGCATAGTCAAACCACTAATTGGTTGTAATATTATTTTCAAATTGCCTCTTCCTTGGCTGAAGTTCCTGCCAAAAAAGTTTTGGGTTATTCTTTCCTAGATATATCAACTCTTCCTGCCTTGTTTTCATGAACTCATATTTTTATTTTTTAAAATCTGATTATATAACTTTACATTCATCTTCCCCTATCCTTCCTTTTTCAAGGTTCTCCTTGCCATTTTTCGTTGCTCATCAAATCACGCATTCACAGGAAAATAATTTGATTCTAATTTCCTATTTTTTTTCTCTTTTGCACTTCTCAAGTGCACCCTGGATTATATTTGTTAACTCATGGTTGTTGAGGCTTTGGGGACCAATTTTCTCCTTTGCCTGGTAAAAGAGTTTTTTCGGTGGAAAAAAATTAAGACTACAAACGTCCACCCATAGCCTGTTGAATTGTGCCCGGAGTATTTAGTGATTTATGGTAGCGTATTTAATGAGTGTGGGTGGGGAGTTGTTGATTGTCACGATTTATGCACAACAACTCCCAAGGGGTTGAGAACTTGCCCGAATACCAGGTCTTGGCTCTGATAAAGCCCACAAAAAATTTACAACCATGCATTATATGTGAAATTAAATGCATGTATTTAGGCAATCACCAATTTATTTTCATTTACACAATTGTAATAATTAGTTTAAATTTATTTTAAATATGGTTTTATCAAAGGTTGATATAAATCAATTTTGTAGTTAATACGAATTTAAGTTGGTACTTGTATTCAAGAATAGATTTTCTCATATTTTTAAATAGGCTTATCATAACAAATATAATAGACAAATACTTATAAGTACTATGCAATACCATGAACTTATAAACCACCATCACTAAACCTATCAAATAACTAACTCAAATGTATCTAACTACATCATATATTAATTATTATTTTTAAAATTGAACTTTATTTTAAATAATTTAACTAACTCAAATATATCTAACTATATCATATATTAATTATTATTTTTTAAATTTAACTTTATTTTAATTCATTTAAAAATCAAAATACAAATACATTAGATAACATTTTACAATATAACATTATTGGTTTATTAAGTAACCTTGCAAAACCACATATCTTTTGAAGACCATAAAATTTAGTTGTTTAATTAAAAAAAAATTAATGAACTTTTTAGTGATAAATCTATTTATTAAAAATATATTTTAAATAACAAAAAAATTAAAAAATTTATAATATTAATTAAATTTGTATTATCCAAAAAGAAAATCAAAATTTCCAATTAAAATAATTGAAATAATATAAAAAATAAATTTTAAAATTAATTAAATAATTAATTTGCATCTTTAATTTTTTTTAAATTATCTTGAATCTAAATATTGTTACTGTTTTTTATTAAAAACCATTAATTCAACTTAAATGTGTTATTTTTTAATTCTATTATTACTTTTTTATATATATATATATTAATTATAATGCTAATTTAAAATATATATCAAGTCAAATTGAAAAAGATTTACTTTGTAAGATTTATTAATTTGAGTTATTGTAAAATATATTATCAAAGTAGATTTTAAATTTACACTAATATTTTTTAAAATTTATTAATTCTAGTTATTGTAAAAAACATTATTAAACTAATTATAATATTTTTATTTAATTATGAAAGAAAATAAATTAAGACTTTAGTAATTAAATTTGTGTGATTTTTTTTAGCTTTTCAATTACCTTTGGAAATTTTTTAATCATAAATGAGATTCAGATTTATTAAGTTATAATTAGTTACTTAGCGTTGTTTTTTTTTTCTAAGTAAATCTAAATCTATTATGGAAACATATGATACAAAGTGTTCATGGCCTTCATGAGGCATATTGTCAGCAAAATATCAAAAATTGAACCGCCCTCAAAGGGAAACCAGCCCGAGCATTGTTCAAGAGCTGCCTCGACAGAGGAAACCAACTTTGACATATCAAAACTAAACAAAAAACTGAGCTGCCCACATGGGGAAACCGACTCGATCTGAGTTCTTGCACTGCCTCGAGAGAGGCAATCAACTTTGACATACCAAAACCTGTTGGGACCAGAAACAACAAAAAAATCATATAGACTGAGAAAAATTACTTGTGCGAGGAGAGAGCCACTAGAGACCATAGTCTCCTGAAGGCGATTCTTCTTCGATTCTGCACCATCCAACATCTTCATCGTTATGGCTCGGACCGCTTTGAACTGCAACAGTGCTAGCATCACGAATTCCAACCTGGATCCCTCCATCCTGAAGAATACTTGAGCTGCACTCCACAGCTTTGCGGGATGTGTCTATACTTGCGGCCAGAGGGGCGGGCGAAGCAGAGGGGGGCGCTTGCAAATTGACCATGTGAGTAGCAGGAGGGAGGACAGGAGTTATCTCTGAGATTTCTTTGAAAGAGACGGATATTGTTGCTATGACCAAGGGCTTGTCGGAATTGCTCTGGAAGTGGAAAATAGCAGTGGTAGGGTTCTGAAGGGAAGCAGAGGGAGCGGGGCGAGTCTCAGCGGGCGGCCTAGAGACTGCAGAGTCTCGCCTGGGGGAGGAATGGGCGCAACGCCCTCGCTCACTACCACGTTGATAAAGCGCGTGGGGAAGATGCCCACTGAGGTCTTCGGAGGAAGACGACGGCGAGGTAACAGCATGAGAGCGACGTCGGCTGGTGGAGGGGCCTCGAGTGCTGCCCCGATGGCATCTCAGTCTATGCCTGAGCCTAGGCATGGTGTCACAGTGGCTAAAGGGGAGAACAGAAGAGAAACGAGGCAGCAGGGGGGTATAGGGAGCAAAAAACTCGAGCGAAGAAGCAGAAAGACGGGGGCAGAAGGGACTGTGAGTGAAATGCAAACCTGGAAGAAAGTCGAGGCAACAGCCTAGCTGGCAGCGCCTGCCAACATGAGTGCAGAGGCTAGGAGAATTTGCTTCCTCAGAGCATCTGAATCCAAGAGGCCGAAGTTGTATCGGCATGGAGCTTTGCAGGCTGTTGCAGGAGCGCGTTGAGAGGAGACGGAGGAGAGCAATGAAGAGCTGAATGAGAATGAAAGACGAGCTGGACGGGTACAAAATGAATGACTTGCCGTTTCGGCCATCCCACCGGCATAAATGCCGCGTAGGGTGGAGGCCTGGTGCAGAGCTCGTATCAGTGGTGAATAAATTCTGCCTGTGGGAGGCCATGTGGCCACGCCACGCGCCATCTCGCGGCCTCCCTCCAGTCCTATCAGCCTTAATCACCCGCATCCGGGGAGTTACTTAGCGTTGTTATCTTCAATCCTTACATTATTGTTATTAACCTCATAAATTTTACAATTACTATATTTCTTATACTATTATATTTTTTACATAAATCATGATTTACAAATAAAATATATCTTTGATTATTTTTGCACATTAAAATAATACAATAAATAATTTCTTACATTATATATGAGATTTTCTACACTTTATATTATATTAAGATAATATAATAAAAACTTTGATTAATTATATTTTATATTTAAAATTTTTAACCTAAATAAGTGAGTCACACATTTGGGAAAGAAATATTTTAGTTTATATTCAAAAGTAATGTTTATAATTTTGAATATAGATAAAAACATCACCATCTATTATCAGTAATTCATTCTTATGATCCACAAACCCTACATTTATAATCTTGTAAGATAACAATGGCCATGCTATCAAGATTTCTTTGGTGCGTGTGAAGTGGGACCGGGACTTGAATAGTTTGGCTGATCCTATTGAGTTTTCTTGGCCGAGCAGAACAGTCTCATAATCCCAATATTACGATGATCCACAAACTATAAATTTATAGCATTGTAAGAATTATTTTTTTAATAAATAACGTTATAGTTTGTTTTTATTTCTCTTACAAGTTCCGTAGTTAAAAGAATAAAAATAAAGAAATTGAGATTTTCATTTTCTCCTATCGAACAGCTAGTTCCTTATGCCGAGTTTGCACAATCTATTCCTTGCATAATTATGAAAGCTCATCTTTCATGTACTGCACAATCTATTCCTTGCATAATTATGAAAGCTCTTCTTTCATATACTGCACAATCTATTCCTTGCATGGATTTGAAAACTTTCATGTACTGCAAAATCTAATTTCTTTCATGTACTGCACAATAGTTTGAAAACTTATATGATATATTGAACCTAGAAAAACAGTGTAGTTCAAAGAAAATGAAAACATTTATTGTAGTGCTCTGTATTTTGAAATTATCCCTAAACAATTCCAAACTAAAAGCGGTCTAACTCAACAATTATTCCTGAGCTTCTAACAAGTTCACTCATCAAGCCAATCCAAACTAAAGCGTTCTACCGCCACCTCAACAATGAGATTCGGGATGGACAGCCACTCTCCTTCCATGGCGGCATCAGAGATTATTACACGCTTTAAAGATTTCAGTTTGACTTTATGCAGCTTCTTCAATCTTGAGCACTCCCTCATGTCCAACGTCTCTAAGTTTGATGGTTGATCAAATTGAGAGGGAACCTCCTTCAAACTCCCACATAGTGAAATATCCAGATATTCTAGTTTCCCCAGACTGCAAATGGACGGTGGCAACCTTGACAAGATTGGACATGTAGACAATATTAGCACCCTCAGTGACCTTAACCTTCCCAGGTCTCCAGGCAATTTTTGGATAAGATGGCAATTAGTGACAGACCATATTTGAAGGGTAGTCAAATTGCATAGGTTAGCTGGGAGTTCCCTTAAATCACTACAGTGATCAATATTGATTTCCTTAACGTTTGGAAAGTTCAGGGCTTGGACTTCCTTATCTAATAGAGTGATATTTTCAAGGCCCTCACGTAGGCATACATACAATTTTTCCAACCTTTCCCAGGATCTACAGTTGTCGTAAAGAGGAGGATTTGCAATATAATTTGTTTGACATCTTTGATACGATTATCCAAACCCACAACAAATTTTGGCATATCCGGGACTTGGGAGGCGCAGATGATGGCCTGTTGAGCCGCTCTAGTTTCATGCATCATATCAGTACTGGAGGTCTGACATACCTGAATTGTGTTGATTTGTTGAAGCATGAGGGTATTGTAAATGGGACTCATAGTCATTTCGGCAATGACTCTCTTAATTTCACTTTCAAATCGTTCAAAATAAACCCTAAAATCTGCATCTAGTTTCTGCACATCAAGGGCTATATTGAGTGGAACTTGAGTAAGAAGGAAATCAGAGACTTTCCTTTGAAACTTACGGATTTTATTTCCATATCGGTACTTTCTGTATATATCAAAGCTGTATACCTTCTCTAATTTTTCCACCAGACATTTTGAAAGTCTTTGAACTGATTACCTCTGCCAGGTGATGTATCTGAAATATTCGTGGAAATTTGATCAGGACTCGAGCTTTTCCTTCAGTTTTTTACCCCTTGTTTTGCTTGAAGCAATGATTTTAACGACTCCTAACAGCTTGGTCAATGCTTCCCCAATAAGCGCACCAATAAGAGGATCAACTGGCGGCAGAGGCATCCTCAATTCCAAGTTATTGGATGTCACTGAGCGATCAAGCGTTTGGTATTGGAAGTCCTGCCTTGCTCATGACTGTCCAATATCTGAGGCAAGTTAAGAATGAGCTGAGAAAGAAGTGAGCTGGGACTAGATGTATTATAGGAGGAAAACTGGCAAGAGTCATGTTTGAAAGGAATTTATCTTTCATTTGATATTTTTTTTTTATTTTTTTTTATTTTTTATAAAAGAAAGTTTCCATATACTGAATGAATGATATTTTAAAGTCCATGAAACTAACAATACTCTATGGGACCACCAACTTTCTTGTTTTTGAAAAGAATTTATCTTTCAATTTATATTTTTTTTAACTTTTTTTTTCCTTACAAAACAAAGTTTCCATACATTGAATGAATAAATGAATGATATTTTAACATTCATGATACTAAAAATAGTCTATGGGACCACCAACTTCCTTGTTTTTTGCCTTCTGTAATTCAATCATTTTCTTACTCAAATTGATGATGCGCTGACCCAACCTTCTAACAATGCCACAGAATTGATGCTAACATACTGGGGTAACTAACTGTCCCTGATGTCTTTGAAAGCGTCATATTTCAAAATGAAATGTTTTTCTGATTCCACTGCCTCAAGAACTGGAAAAAGTACATACCCTTTCTTCCCAAGCTTCTTTAGGTCTCTTCCACCGTCCACTTTCACACCAAAGTTGATGTGAGTTAGTTCTTAATTGAACAATAAGAACCTTTGCCCTCCACCCAATGCTAGCTCCAATGTATTCTTTCTATTGGAGATCACAAGTGGGGTTGAATTGGTTGAATTCCTGAACATAATACTTCTTCTTTCTACCCAACTATTTTCCCCATATTCCTTTAGGAAACTTCTCCAGCACAATTTTTTGACTCCTTGCTATTTATGAGACATGCATTCAAGTAAATATTTCATTTTTGCATCCATTTGTTGTTTTGTCTAATTCATAATTTCTTTTTTTTCACTCGTATCTTCATTGAAAATAACTTCAGGCCATCTATCTCTTCTCATTTACTCATAAAATAATCTAAATTTTAAATTCGGCCACTAAAATAATCTAAATTCTATCATAAATCTCGTGTAAAAATAATTTGTGATTCGTTTAAAAAATTACCTAACTGAAACGCAAATTTTAAAAATGGCCAGTGGAGCTCATTCCACATTAATTCACGGCATTCTTGACTTTGTGCATTTCGTCGACATCGCGCTTTCATAATGAAACTGAACACACATTTTATGGATGTCGTGTCGAATCTTCTCAATTACAGTGCAGCTGCCACAAGTTCGCCAAACAAAGTCAATTAATTTTGATGTTGTCTTTGGTGCGATTTTTTTGGATTGAATTTGTGATTTGTATTAGTTAAAAGGAGTTGTATTTAGTGTGAATTTTTAGATTTTTTTGGTGTTTGATAAAAAATTTGAAGTGAAATTTTAATTTGTGTTATTTAAATTGGTTTTTTTTTTTTTTATTGTATATATGGATTCAGCACTCTGTAAAACTCTGAAGGTAGTTTGATTGTGCAGGAATTACCCATTAAGCTTGTGATTTCAATAAATTTTTGTGAGATTTTAGAAAAATTACACTGGTAAAACTTCCAAAAAATCTCAATAAAGACAACTCCTATTTAAACTGGTTTTTTTTACTGTATATGAATTTAGCACCCTGAAAAACTCTTAAAACACTTCGATTATGCAAGAGTTACCCATCAAACTTATTATTTCAATAAAATCCTAAAAACTTTTTAAAAAATATCACTAAAGACAACTCGATTAATTTCTAAAAACAACTCTACTAATTTTTATGAAAACCAACTTGTATCGATTCTTCTCAACTGGTGTGAATCTACCATAGAGTTTCTCAAAACAAGTAAATCAAATTGTTTCATCCCCACTTTGATTTTGTAAAGCAGTCAAATTGTTTTCATCCCCACTTTGTATCCAGTCTCTTCAATTGTATCCATTGTTTTCATAATGAAACTGTACCCACAGCTTTTATGGATGTCGTGCCGATTCTTCTCAATTAAAGTGAAGCTGCCACAAGTTCCAATAGATGTGTTGATTCTCCTCAACTTTGTGTGAATCTACCACATGGTTTCTCTCAAAACAAGTCAGTCAAATTGTTTCATCCCCACTTTGATTTGGCAAGTCAATCAGATAGTTTTCATCCTCACTTTGTATTCATTCTCTTCAACTTTTGCAAGTCGCACAATTTTCAGCAAGTTAATCAAATTATCTTATTCTCACTTTAAATTGAAGTTGTTTTAGTGAGTTTTTTTTTTTTTTAATTGTGGATTTTTTTGTCTAATTTCTTTAAATCCAGCCATAATTTATTGAAACCAAAAATTTGATGGATAACTTGCACAATCGAAGTATTCTAAAAATTTTGTAGGATGCTGAATCTATATTTATAATAAAAAAACTAGTGTAAATAACAGAAATCAAGATTTTACCTTAAATTTTTTCACCAAAAAATCAAACTAAAAACTATTCCCTTTAAATACATAATAACACAGTTCCACGAGTAGGCCCGCTTGGTGACATTTCAAATTGTCTTGGGCCATGTGCCCTCACTATAGGTCGTGGGGTCCAAGCCTTTGGGTTGCCTTATTTAATTTGCCGTGGGCTTCCAATTAATGCGCCCGGACGGGGAAATGCTCGCCGGGTGGATTAAAACCGTAGATCATCGTGCGGCGGCATTTCCTGCCAGGGAACGTCGTGGGCCTATAGCGTGCTGAAAACTCAAGGCTACTTAGCCTTTGGGTTCAACGTGTTGACTTCACTTAAGTAAAACACTCTTATTTTTATTTTCCAACTTTTATGTTGAAGTTGGAGATGTCCCATTCATTTGGATGGAGATATCTAGTGATGTAGTTCTTTAAATAGTTTTTGTTAAAGCTCAAATTAATTATATAAATTTTACTTTGGAGATATCTAGTGATGTTTTTTTCCTTTAAATAGTTTTTTTAAAGCTTAAATTAATTATATAAATTTTAGTTTGGATTTATCTTAATTGTATTTTTTTTTTTGATCTATCAAGTATTTCTCAAGATATAAATTTCTTTTTAATGTAAAATTTGCAGAAAATTTGCACTTTAAACAATTGGAGTTAATTTTATTTATTTATTTATGTTTTTTTATAAAATTTGATTGAGTCAAAATATTTTAACTAATGATTATAATTATAAATTTTATTATTCAAAACTTTTAGAACATAACATAACATGATATGATAATCTCTCTTCCATATTGGGTTGGAGAGCCCCTCCGGGCACAATTAAATACGTTGTAGGAGTGAATGTTATAACTTAAAGCATCATGAATTATCTTTGTGATCTTCCTCACATTTTAGTTAGGTACTTGAAAAGGTATATTAAATAGTTGTTTTTTCAAATTAATTATATAATAATATATTATGAATAATTAAATAGTATATCGTAAAATAAGGATGGGGAGAGTACATGTAATGCATTCACACTCATAAGAGTATCACACACACAAGTATGTTTGGGAATGTTGGAGATAATAACCTTAGTTTGAATATCCACAAATATTTTGCGGTATCTTTAGTTTGGCACCACATGGTCGACATACAACATTGTGGCACACCATCACATTTTAGGCAGTCACACAACTTGGATAAATCCATGGTTGGGCGAGTGAGTGAGTCGCACACCATCACAATGACTTGTTGAAATCAGTTGCACAAGATGAAGGATGACATGACCAAAGTTGCAACAAGATGAAGGATGACATGACTAATGTTGCAACAAGATGAAGGATCACATGACCAAAGTTGCAACAAGTGGGTTGTATAGCATGGGAGCTCCCAAGACACTGGTTGGGACTGCATATGAGGGTGTGCGGGGCGAGAGATCCAAATTTTGGGTTTCCACCATCATACGACCAGGGGCGCAATTGGCATTGTTAGCTTGGTGACATGCAACAAGGGTGTTCAATTGGACTAGATTGGCATGATGTGATGGGCACATTGGCCCAAATAAATGAAGGAACAAGTGCAGAGAAAAAACATTCAATCAACACATCATCTAATACACAAAAAAACACGGGGAGGAGAATAGACACACCTCCCAACTGTTGCGTTGGTTGGGGAGGTCGCCCACACCTCCAATATTTTCACCATAACGGAGTTCACTAGAGAGCGACGTGGATATGAGATGGAATACAACATAGTCTATGGTAGGGATGAACCAAGTGATTCATGAACCAAGATCGAAGAGTTAGGTGGAGAGAACATGACATGTATTTGGTGATGGCCACACCTTGCCTAATAAGGTAAAAGGAATGTAGGCCCAGTTCTTGGGGACAAAAAATCACAGGTTGTCAAAGTGTTGCATGATGCTACTATATGCCAAATTTTAGGGACATAAATTCAAGGTTGTAATTTGGGGTTGTAAACGACAAATTTTGGGGATTTCACCAAAAAATGGTGTTTTCCTTAGATCTAGTGGTTTTGGCAAGGTTTTCATTGAGGTAAAAGAGTCAAGCGGGTTATTCCTTGTAAAAAATTTCATTGCATATATGTTGATTTTAGGTAGTAGTTTAATGAGTCACTAACTCTATATTTGTCTTTTTGCATGTGTTTAGATTTGCAATTGTGCATGTTTATGGAGATTATTGTAGTTGTATACTTGAAATTGGTTAAGTAACTTATTATTTCACAAGCACTTAAATAATGATCATTGTGAGGGATAGTTCAAGTTAACTACTAAAAATTTTGGTAACCCATCGGGTGGAACGAAATTGGTGTTACATGCCCCAGGAGTGCACAATGTGCCTTGATTTGTGTGGAACTTGTTGGAGCTTGATAGGTGGTATTAGAGAAAGTTTTCCAAAGAATGCTCATTGCTTAACTCCACTCTTATCATCACAACATGTGATATCAAGAATTGAAGTGAAGTGAAGTTGATTTGGTGTTGTTGTCATATCCATGACAGTTTGTATTAGTCCAGGAGGAGATTGCAATGTAATTTCAACCATTACATCCATGATGGTTGATATTCAGATGGAGTATCATTGGAGGTGTAACAAGTTGGTGTATTAGTTGAAATAATCAAAAGACTAGTATTTAATTGAATCTAGGATTCCTAGAGTGACAAAGTTTGGATGGCTAGAGCATAGTAGGGAGATTCCTAGAGTGTCAGGTTTGAATGGCTAGATCATATTAGGGATATTCCTAGAGTGATAGGTTTGGCTGGCTAGATCATAACAAGGATGAAGTGACACAGATAAGGACCTGAAGACCCCCAACATGAAGAAATGTTTGGTGAATATCGAGAGGGTTATGAGTTAACTTATAAACACCTTACAAGGACATGAGGATAGGTATGATACAATATAATATTGGTTGAAGGATATAGATAATGAGATGATCGTTCGATAAAATTTTCAGGATTAGGATACCATTAATCGCTATATTGAAGAAATATATTGGACAAGGGTTTTCCAACACTTCTATGAGGATTAAAATTAAAGAACTAGAACCATATGATAGGATGAGAAGTAAAAATGTATTGGAAAATTTCTATTTGGGATGTGGAATAATACTTGTATAGGATGTGACACAATACCTACATCAAATGAATGGGAGTTGTAATGAAGCCATGGTGAATTTTGCAACCATGTTTCTAATAGGGACAACCAAGTGTTATTGATCAGGTGCTCAGAATTATCCTCAAAAATAAAAGTTCTCATAATGGCTTGAAACCTGAACAACCGCGTATTTTTCATGGTTTTGAATCCGACGCAACTTGTTTCACGCGAAATGGACTCAGTATGGCTTTATAAATGAGTTTTGTCTATTTTTCTAAATAGGAAAATTTTATTAAAAAAATGTGCAGATAGACCCAGTAAGCAGTTTGTACTGCTGAAAGGGCATGCCTATGTAGCAGAGTGACAGGGCACGTCAACCATGGTCAAATTCTCCCCCGATTAATGGGAGACTGCCAAGTAGCAGGTGAGGATTGGTTCGAATTTATGGTGTGTTGGAAAAATTTCATGGTTTGAAGTTATGGTGTGTTGACAAAATTTCATTGGTTTTGAAGGCCAATGAGGAATGGAAATGTGGCTCAGCCTAGGGCCACCACGTGCCCTCCTCACGGAGTAAAAAA
The DNA here is from genome assembly GCA_034641835.2 of Pinus albicaulis. NCBI lineage: Eukaryota > Viridiplantae > Streptophyta > Pinopsida > Pinales > Pinaceae > Pinus > Pinus albicaulis. Next base: position 271,711 of record JAXQQM020086667.1, on the reverse strand, counting down.
ATAATTGTTATAGCCAGAAAGGTCGGGCAGGGGTCGAATACAATACCTCCATCTCGCCAACATCACACTCCACCATCTCCACTACCATTTGTTTCATACCCATATAGTTCTTCACATATATTTAAATTGTAATGTTTATGTCGTCGGGGGGAGAGGGGGCCAGCCCCCACTGCATGCGACTACAACCTCGAGACCATGGTGGAGGACCCGAAGGGCCTAACCCTAAGAGCGACGATTAAACCTTAATCTGTAATTATTAACCTTAAATGCCATTAATTAAGTGCTAATCAGGATTAGCCATCAAGCGTGGATTTAGTGCTAATATCGTTTAATTAATCTAAACTAGATTAACTTGGAGGTCCAATAATTTCGGCATAATTTCTCTTTTAGCGCCAGCTAGCTTGAATTAGTGGCAGTTAGCCAAATTTAGGGAGGAAATTATGGAACAAATGGTTGGAGGTCATAACTCAGTCGGGTTTCAACCAAATCAGCAGCAGAGAGAGCCTAAGGTACCATTTTTGAGTATTCTGAACTCATTGGTGCAGGTTTCAGGAGCAGAAAATCATTGTGAACACATCATTTTGCAAATTTGAGCATAATATAGAGGCCCAAGCCATGGAAGTTGGACCAAGGAGATGTAGCCCAAGTGGGGTTAACTCCTTCATCAAATCCCTGTGTTGATGTGTTGTATGGTGATGTATTGTACTTTTATTTGTTGTTGTTCATTCTTTCCTTTATGTTGAATTGTTCATATAAAAATAACATAAAAATCACTCATGAGACTCAATAAATTGCAAAAGGACTTGAACCCTTAAGCACATGTAAAACACCGGTTTCAACATCTGAAAAAGGAATTAGCACAACAATACTAACATACCTTATTCAGATCATTTTTGGTATCAAAGATTTAGGTTTGTTGTGCAAGAAGGGATCTAATTGTTTCCAAGTTTGTGTCATGCTTACAAGGTTAAAACTCAAAAGAGAAGAATGGAAGTTGGTTGAAAGCCCTGTAGTTGGGTCAAGAGGAAGAAGGGAAAGGTTGAAAAAGTCTTCAACACCAGCACATCCTCAAGTTGAAGTTGAGTCTTCAGTGAGCATTTCTCATGAAGGAGAACCTACCATGACAGAAGATGAGAGAGAATTCATTAAGGTATTTTTTTATATGAATGAGATGGTAAAGGTCTTATATGAGGAGAGGAATTTAATGATGCATGGAGAGTGTTCTAGGCCTCCAAGAGGAGAGGGTTATCCAGGAGGAGGCCATGGAGATGGTAATAAAATACCATCCACTCCACCATCACCCTCACCACCATCTTCACCTTCCTCTTCGTCATCTTCCACTACCACAACCCTTCCATCTATTCATACACATACTTCAAAAGGAGTTGGTAAATCACCCCTACTTAAAATTGATGTTAAATTTGAGCTTCCGATATATAATGGTGAAGTGAATGCAAAGAAGCTGGATAATTGGATTCGTCAGTTGGAGGTTTATTACAGAATTCAGAACCTTCAAGAGTATGACATAAATATTCAGTTGGCTTCCTTGAGAATGGAGGGTGCATCACTTGTACGGTGGGAAGCAAGGACACAAGATGAGATTAGAAAACACGGTAAGATCTCAATGTCTTGGTCTAATTTTATTGCTGCCATTAAATGGAAATTATACCCTCTAGCTTACATGAAAAAATCCATTATGAGCTGGCAAAAATTTAGACAATTGAAAGGTCAAAGTGTGCAAGATTACACTTATGACTCTAGGAGAAGAGCTCTTATGTTAGGTGTTGATTTGCATTCTCAAGATACCTTGTTGAAGTACATAGGGGGTTTGCATAGTTACCTGAAACATACCATCCTCATGCTTAATCCTACTAGTCTAGATGAGGTCTGTGTGAAAGATACACACCTTAAGGCAAGAGGGAAAAATGTACAAGAAGAGGGTAAAAAGACACTGTTTAGGGGTGGCAAAAAAGGAAAGGGTTTCAAGAGAAAATAAAATAAAAATGCATCCATTAAAAGAGAAGGGGAGAAAACTAAATTTAACCATTGTTCCAAAGAGGGTCATGATGAAGGCCATTGTTGGAAGCTTCATTTAGAATTGAGGCCTAAGAAATTCAATAACAAGGGGAAACAAAAGGCAACCGCTACCACACAACAGGATCATGGATCTGACTCAGGAGATGAGACTAAAATTGCAGCCATGGCCACAAAGGGAAAAGAAGCCATAGCAAGTACTAATTCATCAAATTGTCACGATAACACTCGAAGTGAAGAAACAAGAATAGAGTTGTTTCATATAAGAGTGATCTCAAAACATACAAAAATTGACACACTATCTGATAGTGGGTCTCAAGCGAACTTAATATCTAAAGATCTAGTCAAGAATATTAATATTGAAACATTACCTCATCACAAGTCATATCCTTTGGGTTGGATAGCCAAGGATACAAATTTATAGGTTACAATAAAATGCATTTTCCGTTTTGCAATTACTACAAACTTTATTGATGAAGTTGAGTTAGATGTTGTACCACTTGACATATCAGGAATTGTTATGGTAGTCCCTATATCTATGACAGGAATGTAGTATTCTATCGCCATGAGAACAAGTACCACTTGTTCAAAGGTGGAGTGGAATATATTCTGAGAGCTCATCGCAAAACGCTAAACCTCTCTTTAGTTAATGCTAGGAAAATGAAGAGACTAGTAAATTCAAGCAAAAAATTTGTGCTTCTTATGATCAAAAAAAAGAATGATAAGTATTATGAATATTTTGAAGGTTGTGATGATAAATTGAAATCTGATTTTTTAGATGTGGTAAGTCAGCATGGCGAGATGTTAAAGGAACCAAAGGGTTTACCTCCCAAGAGGGGAATCCAACATGAGATACAACTGCAACAAGATGTTCCACTTCCTAACATTGACATATATTGCATGTCGATAATGGAAAGTGTAGAAATCAAGAAGAAAATCCAAGAATTGTTAAATAAAGGTACCATTCTCCCATCTACCTAGCCATGTGGTTCACCGATTGTGTTAGTGCCCAAGAAGGATGGAACTTGGTGCATGTGTGTTGATTTTCATGCAATAAACAAAATCATGGTAAAGAATCATTATCCACTCCCAAGAATTGATTATTTGGTTGATCAAATGAGGTATGAAAAGTATTTCACTAAGTTAGACTTAAGAAGTGGTTATCATCAAGTTAGAATAGCTGAAGAGGACATATGGAAGACCACATTTAAAACTAAACAAGGATTGTTTGCGTGGCTTGCTATGCCTTTTGGTCTTTGCAATGCTCTAGCTACTTTCATGAGAGTTATGAATGATGTATTGAAGCCATTTCTTGATGAGTTTGTTATTGTCTACTTAGATGATATTTTGATATTCAACAAATCACGAGATGAACATGTCATGCATGTAAGAAAGGTGCTTGATGTCTTGAGAAAATAACAACTGTTTTTGAAGATGTCAAAATGTGAATTTGGTAAAACTTGTTTAGTGTATTTGGGACATATTGTTGAAGGAGGTGAGCTGAAGATAAACCCCTCTAAGGTTGAGGTCATTGTGAATTGGCCAACACCCAATATAGTCACTGAGGTAAGGATTTTTCTAGGAGAAACACAATATTGGAGGAAGTTCATTGTTAATTTTTCTTCTATTGTAGCTCCATTACATGCATTGAATATTGTTAATAAGGTCTTCTGGTGGGGATGAAAGCAGAAAAAATAATTTGATGCTTCGAAAGAGAAGATCAACCCCACTACTAGCGCTACCGGACTTGAGAAATCCCTTTGAGATTCAAACTGATGCAAGTGACTATGCTTGGGCACAGTCCTCTTACAACATGGTAAGCCCATTTCATTCCAATCAGAAATGTTCAATGGTGTAGTGAAAAATTATCCTACTTACGACAAGGAGCTATATGCATTGGTTAAAAGTGTGAAGAAGTGGAAAATCTATTTGATGGGAAAGGAAAACATCATTCACACTAATCAACCATTGCAATACTTGCAATCACAAACTAAATTGCAGAAATCAAGGCACTTTTAATGAATGTGTTTCTTGCAGAAATTCAACTAGGTCATCAGGTATAAGAAACGTATATACAACAAGGTTTCCGATATGCTTTCTAGGCCTATTATTAGTGCAACTACTTTACTCAAGAATACTTATGCTTTACATGAAAGTTACATTGAACAATATGAATTTAATAATGACTTTCAAGATGTTTATGAAAACTTGAGTCAAGGTCGCCAAGTTGAGGAATTGGATTACCATGTACATAATAATTGTTGTATCATTTGGAAAAAATATTTGTAGTCCACAGGGGGAGAGAGTGAATGTCATAAGGGGGGTACACACTTCTCTTATTGTTGGATATGTTGCTTTGAATTGGACCCCAGGCTGCAAAGGAAAAACAGGGTAACAAACTAAACCACGCTCAGCCTTGTAGCTAGCCCTACAAGGACAGGAGAGGGCTCTCTCCGTAAAAGAATATTCAATGGAACACAATAAATGGACTGATATTAGGCTAGATAAAATGATGGGATAAAAGGTTTAAATAAAATGAATGAATGAATGAATGAATTTCAGGGATGTGTGGGATATAAAGGGACAGTTGAAACCGGGAATTAAATCAGGACACAGGGTATTTCATGGGGCAAGATAGGCAGGAAAATTAGCAATTAAAATTTAATAAGGATGGGATGGAAAGACTGGTGAGGAGCTGAAAAGGGCACAATAAATGGATCCTTTTCAAACAGAAGAAAAATACAGAGTATGAATGATTTCCCAAGGCAGAGCATATAAAATGGATTCTACCTTTCTATCTTGAAAGCATTCAAAGGAAATGTTTATGGATGAATGGAACACATAACAATTCACATATGAAACAAAGGAGAAAAAACAAATGCTAAATCTCATACCACATGGATCCCACAAATCAGAGCTGCATCTCTTATTAATTCCTGTCAAACTGTACAATGTAGCGCAGAGATGTTCTTCCACACTATTCCCCTACTTTCTCAGACTACTCAAAAAACTGCTTTACAAATGATTTACAATACAATAAATAAGCTGAAATGTGGGAACACAGATCCACAGAAGTGGGAGCTGTTCTAACAGCTGAAGAACTGAAATACAATCATAGTAAATAAATACAACAATCTGCCCCTGAAAATAAGGGACAGCATTACATTTGACTGCTTTGAATATTTGATGTTAGGCTGCATGAACGAAAATAGGTAATTTGGTGAACAGATTGCCTATTTTGCTGCTTGCTGTAACCAATTTGTTTTAAATAACCTCTCGGCCCTTTGACTGTTTTTTGCTTTCCATTTGTTGTTTGAATAAAACTGACATTTCTAATAATATGCCTTTTGAAATAAATTGAATTGAATTTATGCATTCGTGAAGGGAAAATTTATTTTTAAATGGGAAAAGGAAGGGAGATGGCGGCGGGATTTTAATGGTGGGACCGGGGTATAAGGGCTTTTACTTCACTTAAGCATAAATTTCAATCCGGAAGTCGGTTTTGAGAGTTAGTATCTTTAGTTGGAAAGCTCTTTCGGGCTCTTTTTACGATGGATCTGTTTGAAGATGATGCGGCGCTGAACATGAATCTGTTTTGTCTCATCCATGACTTCTTTCTTTCACTCATACCTTCATTGAAGATAACTTTTTACCATCTACGTCCTCCCATTTGCTCAATTCTTTTTAGATACCTTATAAGACGCACCATGGAAATTTCTTCGATGGGATTTTCCCCTGTTTTACCCAACATTGCCTCATAGGGAACCAAACTTTTTATTTTGAACTTGCTCATGATCAAGCGTTTTTGAATTTTTTTCAATTTGTTTCCATTTTGAAATAGGGGTGTTGCTAGCCCACAATTCAAACCCATATAATAGCACTGGAAAAACTAGGAGTCCAAAAATTACTTTGATCATTTTCCAATCCCATAACTCTACCTCTCTACATATATTTTGAAGTGCATATAATGCTTTCCACCCTCTTAAAATTATTTTCTTTCTGTAATCCTCCCAATAATCTTGTTTTTGAAATCGATCCTGATGTACTTGTATTCATTTACTTCTTCAAGAATGTTGCCTTCAAAGAAGAATGTATGTTGGCTTTGCTTCCTTTTACTATAGAAAATCCTTATTTTTGTCTTACTGGTATTGACTTGCATCCCCACTGCTTTACAAAAATGCTCAAGGGCATATAGGTGCATCCGCAATCCATGGGCTAATTTGACAACCAGCACAATATCATCGCCATATAGAAGAAGCTTTATCACAAACTCCCCCAATCTAACACTGTCCCCACCTTGAAAATTTAGTCACTCTTCCAGTTTGTCAATATATAAACCAAAAAGGGTAGGGGATAAAGGGAAACCTTGCTTGACTCTGATGTCACTTCTAAAACTTTCTAAAATGCCTGCTGAAGTTCTAATTTTGACTTTCACCTCTTCATAAAGCCTATGGACAACAACTCTATATTGTAAAGGAATTTCAAGTTTTTCCATTCTATGCCACAACTTATCTCTAGGGACTGTGTCAAATGCCTTTTTGAAGTCAACAAAGTAGCAAAATACTTCTTCTTTTCTCCCCCAAACCTTTTCAACAATGTTTTTCAGTGTGATACCATGATCTATTATAGCATGCTTCTGCCTAAAACCTACTTGCCCTTCTTCCCTCTTTTCTTTTACTTCTACCCACTTACTGATTATATTTTCTACCATGCCATTGAAAAGCTTTGCAAACAAAGGATTGATCATAATGGTTCTACAGTTGGAAGGATTATTAATGTCTCCACTTTTGAAAAGGGAATTGCTAGACTAATTGTCCAATCCCTTGGGAATCCTTGTTGAATGATGTTGTTGAATATTTTCCTAATGTGCGGTGCCAAAATGTTCATTCCCCACTTTAGATATTCTGCTTGAAGTTCAACCAAGTCCTTTGCCTTCCCTGTTTTCAAATTTTTAATTCCTACCTCCACGTCATGTACTGTGAAAAAGCTTTGTAGATGTGTTGATCCTGGGAGGAGGCTCAACCTCTAATTATTTTTCATAGAGTTCCCTTGCATATTCAAACCACTGATTGGTTGTAATATTATTTTCAAATGGCTTCTTCCTTGGTTGAAGTTCCTTCCAAAAAAAATTTGGGTTATTCTTACCTAGATATATCAACTCTTCCTGCCTGGTTTGCATGAACTCATATTTTTTCTTTTTTTGAAAATCTGATTATATAACTTTACATTCATCTTCCCCTATCCTTCCTTTTTCAAGGTTCTCCTTGCCATTTTTCATTCCTCATCGAACCACACATTCACAGGAAAACAATTTGATTCTGATTTCCTATTTTTTTCTCTTTTGCACTTCTCAAGTGCACCCTGGATTATATTTGTTAACTCATGGTTGTTGAGGCTTTGGGGACCAATTTTCTCCTTTCCTTGGTAAAAGAGTTTTTTCGGTGGAAAAAAATTAAGACTACAAACGTCCACCCACAGCCTATTGAATTGTGCCCGGAGTATTTAGTGATTTATGGCGATGTATTTAACGAGTGTTGGTGGGGAGTTGTTGATCGTCACAATTTATGCATAACAACTCCCAAGGGGTTGAGAACCTTGCTGGAATACCAGACCTTGCTCTGATAAAGCCCACAAAAAAATTACAACCATGCATTATATGTGAAATTAAATGCATGTATTTAGGCAATCACCAATTTATTTTCATTTACACAATTGTAATAATTAGTTTAGATTTATTTAAAATATGGTTTTATCAAGCATTGATATAAATCAATTTTGAAGTTAATATGAATTTAAGTTGGTACTTGTATTCAAGAATAGATTTTCTCATATTTTTAAATAGACTTATCATAACAAATGTAATAGACAAATACTTATATATACTACGCAATACCATGGACTTATAAACCACCATCACTAAACCTATCAAATAATTAACTCAAATGTATCTAACTATATCATATATTAATTATTATTTTTAAAATTTAACTTTATTTTAAATAATTTAACTAAATCAAAATATAATACCTATCAAATAACTAACTCAAATTTATCTAACTATATCATATATTAATTATTATTTTTTAAATTTAACTTTATTTTAAATCATTTAAAAATCAAAATACAATTACATTAGATAACATTTTACAATATAATATTATTGGTTTATTAAATAACCTTGCAAAACCACTTATCTTTTGAAGACCATAAAATTTAGTTGTTTAATTAAAAAAGATTTAATGAACTTTTTAGTGATAAACCTATTTATTAAATTTTTTTTAATTAAAAAAATTTAAAAAAATTTATAATATTAATTAAATTTTGTATTATCGGAAAAGAAAATCAAATTTTCCAATTAAAATATTAAAATAATATAAAAATAAAATTTTAAAATTAATTAAATAATTAATTTGCATCTTTAATTTGTTTTTAAATTATCTTATGTTGAATCTAAATATTGTTACTATTTTTTATTTAAAAATATTAATAAAGTTATCAAATTAAAAAGGATTTACTTTCTCTTTAAGGAGATTTATTAGTTTTGGAATCTACTTTGCAAGATTTATTAATTTGAGTTATTATAAAATATATTATCAAAATAATAAATTTTAAATTTACACTAATATTTTTTTTAATTTATTAATTCTAGTTATTGTAAAATACATTATTAAACTAATTATTTATTTACTCGAGATCTCTTGAGAGAGGTAAACATAGTAAAGCTATGAATCAGGATAATCATCTGACTATGGATCTCGATCGTGGACCGATAAGGTATTTGCAGGGATGAAGTTCAATACGGGCATCAATGAATAACCTCCTTATTACGAAAGTCCTCATAATCCATCCATTTGTGGAAATCTTGGTTTCATGGGAATATTAACACTAGAAAAATCCATTCGTAGAGGATTTATAGTTATCAGTTTATTTGTTACAACACTGCAAGTATTTTTGTTAACACAACCTGCTGCTTACTATAACGGTTGGAATATAACCTGCTGCTTACTATAACGGTTATAATATATTTGAACGTCGTGCAATATGTAACAGTAATTGGGAAAAGAATTCTATGGATTTTCTTCAGTAGTTGGTCTTGAAAACTAAACGGGCTTCTTGCTAAGTCTTATCCGGCTTCTTACGAATTCTGGCAATGCACGTACCATTAAAGTGGATAAGAACAAAGGTCTCGGTGATTTTACAAGGGTTCAGGATGCCATCAATGCAGTGCCTCCGAATAATAAGACTCAATAGGCTCATGCAAAGGTAGAAGAACAAGAGGTTCTCCGAGTCTGCTGCCGGGCTATGAGAGATGGACTAGTTGATTGGTAGGTCTCATAGGTTTTAGCATTGAAAGGTATGGTTGACTATACTATCTTATCTAAAATGGTTTCTTTATGAGACTTTGTTGTTGTCCTGCACAAAGATATAGTTAACACTATGATATTTCATAAGTGTTGCAGAAGTTGTATGTAGAAAGACTGTGCTAGTTTTTTCGAAAGTAGTAAATATTGCTATTATGTTAATCTTTTAGAAAGATATTGTTCTAGTAATATACCATGGTAAAAGAAATAATCCATGTCATTTCTTGAAAAGATTGGTATCATGTTAATCCTTTAGAAGGATATTATTCTTATAGATATACAATGGTAACAGAAAAACTTGCTCTAGTTTTTTCGAAAGGAAACCATGTGAGTTCTTGCAAAGATTGCTATTTGTATCTTGAAATATGTCTGCAATAGTAAAAGATAATATGAATAATTTTACTTGTCTTTATATAAATGCATCTTATGTAAGAAAAATGAGATGCTTTTTCCTTTTGTAAAAAAATGGATTTCATACATGTGTATGAAATGATAAGGAAATCCAAGTTATTTCTTGAAAATGAATACAGATTAAAGAGGGTAATTCTTGAAGATATATCATGGGTTGGGAGATAAGTTAATGATTTTTTCTTGAAAAATAAGTCATAAAGTACCCATGTTAGTTCCTCATAATATTTTCTTTGGAAAAGATTCTATTGTTTTATATATTGTTAAACACCATGTTAAACACACACATGGTATATGAGAAGAATAAACACACACACACCAAGAAACTCAACACACAATGAAGGATAAGCGTGTAGCTCTCTTATTTTTCCATTATACATGATGTACATTTAGAGTACAATGGTGTGACTCTTGGTTTCACATTCCAAGGTCACTTGGACTCCATTGTGACTTTTCGCATTCCACACCTACCCATGGAGGATTAGGTGTTCCAACATTCCCCCCCTTAATCCGAAGGGGTATGTGTGAGTCCAAGAAGAGAGTTGTAATACAAATCTGCAAAGTATACATGGCAACACTTGGGCTGAATCAACTCTTTGAAATGTTGGAAAAAAGAGGTGGTTTAAGGATGACCACCAACACTGGAACGCAATACTTGTTGCAGTTCCCGGAACTCTTCCAAAACTGGCAAGAAGCTGAAAGCTTCTGCTAGAGGAATTGTCCCTCATATAAAAGGGAGACCTTCAACCTAAAAGAAGGGAGGTCTACTACCTGTGATGGTTTTAGGATTACCAACAACTCTGGAATGCTTGAAGCATTTCCTGAAACTCAACCAAAGCTGGCAAGAAGCTGAAGGCTTCTGCTAGAGGAAGTGTTCCTCATATATGAAAGGGAGACCTTCGACCTAAAAGAAGGGAGGTCTACTACCTGTGGTGGTTTAAGGTTGTCCACCAACCAAAGATGATGGTTTAAGGTTGTCCACCAACCGAAGGCATGCTCATGGGCATCCATGTCTCTGGCTACATCTCTGAATCTGGAATGACGAATTGTGGCTTAGGCTCGCTTGAACTGCTGTGTCTCTGGCTACAACTCTGAACATGGAATGAGAGATTGTGGCTCAGGCTCGCTTGATCTGACGTCGAAGCTTGTACATGACCACCATTTTCCCCCCTGTCAGGGACAAGGTGAGATGATGGCGAAAACTCAGCTGCAAGTTTGCTCAATATCCGTGAACAAGTTCTAACATGTGTCGTAAACATCTTCTTGGCTGCTGATGCCCATTGCCAAGAAGCGATCCATCCAAGATGAATCTTGGTTCTTGCAGGAGGCTTGTGTCTGAAGCATCTGTCTGAAGAATGGGTGTGCCGACCACAATGCTTGCATGGATGAAGATCAAAACAGTGATCTTTCATATGGCCAACTCGATCACAGTGTTGGCATTTCTCGATCTGATGTTGTTGTGGAACAGGATCTGGAACAGCTGTAGGTGAACTGTCATACATGAATCCGGCACTTTGAAATCTGATGGGCTTGGTGTAGTCTGGAATATGAAAGGACACATCCTTGTCATATCCAAGACCAGTTCTGTGCTTGTTGTGGACAAGCTCTTCCCAAGGTCTGATGATGGGCTTGAGAAGTGCAGGCTGAACTGCTGCATCTGCATGTAAATATGCTCTAGTACAAGGAACTGAATGTGGATCAATTGCAACTTTACTGACATGCTGCTGCTGGGAGTCTTTCACAATGTTCTAAACAGAAACAGGTTTAGAATGGTGACTCTTTTGCTGAAGTTCATCTTGTTGGAGCTAAGATTCCAACTACAAAAACTCAATCTTTTCTTGTGCATCTTGCAAACAACTTTGAATGTTACAAAGAGCATCCTTGCTCATTTTTATCATATCATCAACATTGGAATGAATGAGGTTATTCAACAACTCTAATGCCTCATTGATTTTAGCCATTTCAACAACTTAAGCTCAAGATAAAGGGTGTCGGCTTCAACTGAAAATGCACTCGTTTACAATGTGATTCAACTTCCTTTCAAAAATTACAAATGACTCTAAAGAAGTTCCAACTATGGAAATCTCAAAGTACAAAATCTGCTCCTCAAATGATGGAGGACAATCAACAATTTTTTCAACAACTCAAATTCACTGATTGCAACTATGAATGAAGATGAAAATTCCACTCACAATACAATGTCAATACAATACAATATTTCTGCAAAAATGTGCAGCAAAAACTATTGTGCAAGAAGCCTTTAAGGAAGCTGAATTTTCTTCAAAAGAGCTATTTTCAAAATGAGAACCAATCTTCACATATAAATATCTTGTAGAAAATCACCCTTATATAAATTCCACAAATGTAAACTGCACTTTTCTCTATGTATTCAGTCCATCTACTCTTCATATGCCATTTCTGCTGTTTACTTTTTCTCTTCCTCTCTTTCTGCTGTTTTTTTTTTTTAATTAATTATTTGGGATTAATTAAAAAAATTGGGGAGGGGATAATAAAGAAGGGTATTATATGGAGGGGGTTTATTAATGTTGGGGGGAGCTATTATATGGGAAGGTATTTCTGGAAGGGAATTTTATTTTATTTTTTAATTAATTAAAAGGAATGGAATTAATTTTAAAAAGGGGAGGGATTTTAATTTTAAAAAATTGAAGAGAAAATCGTGTGCTGGAGAGGGGGGGTTAAAACGCTGGTGTAGACTGCATATGGGGAAGTGTAGTCGGGTAGTGGGTAGGTGGGTTTTGAAGGGGGATGGGATCGTTGGAGCCCGCAGGTTGCAGGGGCAAGGGTGGAAGTCGTAGGGAGAGCGAGTGTGTATCTCGAGGGGGTGGGGAATAGTGTGTGGGAGCAGGAGAGTAGTGAATGGAGTTGTTTGCAGGGCGGACGGGGGAGCGTGGAAGGATGAGGGTGGAGTGAGATTGAGCGTAGGTAGCAGTCATGAGGGGGGGCGAAGGGGAGCGGGTAGAGCAGGGTAGGTATGTGGGTAGGGTGAGCGGCGTGGGAGGGGAGAAGTGTAGGGAGGAGTGTTGGGTGGGTGTGGTTTGGTGAGAGGGAAGGGGCCAAAGGACATAGGGAGGGCGCTGTAAGGGGGCAGGAGGAGTTATAAGGGTGGGGGCCAAGGGTTTGGGAGAGGCCGTGGGGTGGCGTAGGAGAGGGGGCGCGGGGTTGTGAGGGAGGGGAGTGTGAGATGTGCAGAGCGAGCGGTGGGAGTGTAGGTGGATAGGGAGCGTAGAGCGCAGGGAGAGGGGAGAGACAGCATTGTCGTGTGGGCAACGTGAGAGGCCAGGGGAGCAATTGAGTGAGTGTAGTGGAGAGGTGTGGGCAACGTTAGGTGTTGTGTGTTGCAGCGAGGGGGAGGGACACAGGTTAGTCGGGTAGGTATAGCGTTGAGAGGGTTTGGGAAGAGGTAGGCAGCCAAAGGCCGTGGGTAGAAACACAAGAGTATAAGGGGGTATGGCGTTGTAGTGTGAGGGGGGGCGAGAGGCCTGGTGTGATTCAAGAATTATTTTTATTTTTATTTTTATTTTTTATTTATTTAAACAGCAGAGAGTAGAAGGATAACAGGAGAAATGCAGATTTTATAGTAGAATTGGAGAATTTCATAGATATACAGCAGAGTGGAATTTTTCAACAGAATAACTTTCAGAAATTGCAGAGAAAATTTCGCCGGTAAAAAATCAGAAATTTTTCTAATAAAAACCAGAAACTTCTTCTTCAGAAACCCATTTTAAAATGGTATTTCAGCAGCTCTTCAAAATGCGGAATTTAATAGGCAGAAATTGCAAGAAGAAATCATAATGAAAACCTTTAGATGCGCAGTGTTGCTCTTCTTCAAAACCACTGCTGCTCTTCTTCAAAATACCTTTCTGAATGCGGCAAAATGTCTGCTGCAGAAACTCTCTAAATGCTGCAAAAATGCCAAGAATTTTTTCATATATGCACAGGCCATAAACACAAATGGCTCACTCAAGGTTGAGCTAGTTATGAAATTCTCAGCTCTGATACCATGTTAAACACACACATGGTGTATGAGAAGAATAAACACACACACACCAAGAAACTCAACACACAATGAAGGATAAGCATATAGCTCTCTTATTTTTCCATTATACATGATGTACATTTATAGTACAATGGTGTGACTCTTGGTTTCACATTCCAATGTCACTTGGACTCCATTGTGAATTTTCGCATTCCACACCTACCCATGGAGGATTAGGTGTTCTAACATATATGTTGTTCTTTCTTGAAAAGTGGCTAGATGAATTATGTCAACCTCTTGATTTAGGTGTATTAAAGGATAAGTTAAAGATGCATAAAAGAGGTTATCTATGGTAAATTCTTGGAAGCCAAGCATGAGCAACTTGTATGTAGAATCATAGAGAAACAAGGTTCTTTGCATGGATAGAAGATCTATTGAGTATGTGATTACTTTATGCTATCATAATTATTATGTTAGTTTCTTTCGGAACAAGATCATGTATATGCATGCAAGATTTGTATTATCTTTCATTGGAAAGAATATACATTTGTATGTGAAAAATGATAGCATGTTTAGTTAGCCTACATAGGTAAATAATCTTTGGAAAAGAAGATGGAATACATGCATAAGACCCATATTAATGTGTTAGCTTCCATGGGATATATATATGGGTAATCTTGATATAATATTTTGAAATGAAGACATGTATTTGTATGCTTTACTGTAAACAAGTGTTTGGATACCCTGTTGTGTTCAACATTCCTTTGGGAAGACTCCGTTGAAAACTATATACATTGGCCTTCTTTACATGCACCAAAAGTAATAGATTAAGGGTCAGTTATTTTGATTAACTTTATGTAATTTGCATGTACGAAGATTGTAACCGATATATTACAGTTGTAGCAAATTTCCTTGCAAGAAATATTAGTTAATATTTTATAGACATCCTTTGATGGTTCCACGCTTATAGCTAGCACATGCGCAGTGTTGTTAAAGGAAGCATGTCGTAATATTATGCTTGCATGTCATGACTCTACATGAGTATATGGAGAAGCATCGCAAAGTATAGATTGCAAATGTATTGATTAGTACTTTATGAATATCGACATCAATGTATGTTGAAGACAGCATTAACAAGAAATTATGGTGACTTGTACAAAGGAATTATTATGCTTAACCTGGTGGCAGGTAAATGATTATGGCTCATGCAGATGAGTGCGAGCTACAGGATGATCGTCCATTGTAGGTACATCCATGCCACCAAGATATGAAGATATGAATATTGATGAGTGCGAGCTGCAGGATGATCCAATGTACGATGGTCCATTGTAGGTACATCCATGCCACCAAGATATGAAGATATGAAGATTGGTGGGTAAAAGCTATCATGTCTATTGTAATGGCTTAAAGCTAGATATTTGTATATTTCCTTGTAAGATTTATAAACGATGATTAAGGGATGGTCTCCCTTATAAGCCATTGAGTGAGGGCTGAACACCCTCACGAGTGTTTAATAATAAAATTAAATGTTTGTTGGTTTTCACCCTACGGGGTTTCCATGGTATATTGGTGTTTAATGACGTGATTGATTATTGTGTCAAGATGATGATGTTGATTCCTTTCTTGTTGTGATGTTCATAACGTCAAGTATGTGATGACTACATGAATAATGAAATGAATGCAAGGTATCTCATACAGTTTTATGTTAATGTACCATAATAGAGGTTGTTAATGGTTAAGCAACTTACTATTCTTGTACTAAAGTTTCACTATGAACGGGTGAATATCCTATGTAATGATGAGAAAGGAATATTTAATAGTGATTTAGATAGTTACCCGTGGGTAACTTGTATAAAAAAATATTAACTCCTTGCATTTACATGTGATGTATCGGTGTATGTTACAGGCGGTATCAAAGCTAAAGGTTGTAGCACTTGCGCATTTGGGATTTGTTAAGAAAAAATAAATTGATGTATGCTACTAATGGACATCAGTTAAGATATGATTCTATAAATCTACATATTTATTGATATATGATTCTAGAAATCTACATATTGAATGATATATGCAGTAGTTTACTCTTGACAAGAGATGTGTGATTCATGTTTATAACTACATAGAAGAGTAAAAAGTAATAAATGTTGTTACAAAACGGTTTTCATAACATTGGAATCATGTTGAGGATAAAGGACAATAAAACGTTTGTTGTACTAATGAACAACCTAAGTCCTTACTAGTGAAAGTGAGAGTTGACTATTAACATTTGGGCATATGACATATTACTCATACATTTAATGAACATAACTAAAGTTACCATGCACTACTTGAAATGATGAACGTGTATAGTGATGGTGTGTGAAACTAATGCATAAATGCAAAATATGGGAAAAATCCTTGAAGAGAATGATAGAGAGTTTTAAAATGAAATAGAATGAACCCTTTCAGATGTTAAAAATACACAATGGGTCAAGTAGTAATACCTGACTATAATGACTAGTTGTTGAATGACTAATTTTTGAATGAGTCGTCTCATGGATGCATTAAGATTATTAGTGGCCTTGATTAGTTAGTGTAGTATGACTAACTAATAAAACCTATATGCATGAATGGGTTTTGATTAAAGATTATTGCAAGTTGTGAATATGCAATTCTGGTAATTACTTCATGTGTTAGTCTGTTGGTAACAGAACATTGTGGGAAATGGAAATGTTTGGAATGTTACCCTAACCATTATTGATATATACACATTAATGAATATTTGTATATAATTGTATGCATGAAAACATTGTATGCAGGGAATTAAAATGGTTGCGTAAGATAATATGTGATTAAGAAAGACATATTTACGATTAGCATTGTTGCTTATAATAAGCATGGGTAGCTTAATGGCAACAGAAAACCTGTGAAAGTAAAATATTGTCATGAAAATTGCAACAATAATTAATTGATAAAGTGTCATGTTATAATGTGCATGATTGTATTATTTGGGAAATAATAATGTATAACACATGTTTTTATTCATGTTTCCTGTTAATCTAGATATCATTGGACCCGTGTTAAGGCCAAGTATGATGTATGATGTACATAAAGTTTCTTTTTCTTTATGAATAATATGTACATAGTTCATTATGTAATTTACTATGGGAAACAATGCTAAAAGAGAAAATTAACTTTCTAGATAGTTGTGAACAATTATGAAAGGCAACAGGCCTGGGTTGATGGTAGTTTCCTACCTGAAGGGGTTGATGGCACTTACCTGCCCGGATTTCCTCTCCCTATAGATATATGATCTCATTAAGGGAAAAGATTTTGCCAAGATGTTGAAGAAGGGAAAACCTGAGGCAATTCTATTGATTTTGGATCCTGTTAGAGGAGGTCCAAAATTCCTCATAGGCAGACGGCTGTGAGAAGAATAGGCATGCTGTTGCCAAGAGGAATCCATACTATACGGAATGGTCTTTGTCAAATGACTATGCGGATGTGAAAATGACTTCGATTTGGTTGCGGAAATCAACTCCCATGGGTTGGGAGGAACATTTTGTTTACCATTGTGGTTCTCATAGCGGAACAAGTTAGTAATAAGTTATGTGTTATATTAAATGAATTTTTATATGATTGTGTAAATATTTTATGTAGATATTAAAGGAAAGGAGCTTAGCGCTCGAGAAAATGAATTACTAAATGTATAAGTTCATTTTTATTTTGTTACTAATTTGTTTGAATGTCTTAGCGAGAGGCTAGGATATGCCTATGGTGCAATGATTGACCATTGGTACAATTAGAGAGTTAGGTGCTCTACGAGTACTTTGAAGCCTTGTGTAGATGTCTTAGTAGGAGCTAAGACAATGTGCACGTGATGCATTGATTAGATGGTTGGTTCTCTATGAGTACTTGTGGAAGTAGTACGATTAAAACATCTATTTTGATATTCCATGAATGTTTGATAGATGCAAGTGTTTCATTCGATTGAAACTATGTGACTAATGTGATTTAATTTGTTAGTCATACATTACAGGCTACTTTCCATGGAGTGTTGATGGGTTGTTCAACCATTCTCAGAGATCTTGTGTAAAATCCATCATTACTTCCAATAGTAATGGTAAGTTGATATAGTATTTTTCTATATTTTTATGAATTTGAATAATGGATAAGTGGTTAAAAATGGAAATGGAATATTTTTTGAGCTATACATGCTTATGACTATGGATAAAAACATTATTGTTTCAATTAATGGCATTTATGGAAAAGAAAATGTCTCATTGTGAAAGGAAGGAACCCCTTTGAGTTGTTTATATTATTATTTCATGAGTATAAATTTAAGTTTCGAGTGAAAGAAGCCGGTGAAAATGTGAAGTTGGGAAACACTTTTTGCCCTTTTTTGACGTTGAAAATTGTAATTTTCTATGTTTTTCAACTTCAACTCCACTAAGCTCATATTTTTATTGCAAATTATGCTTTGACATAAAAACAATAATTGTAGAGAATTGTCTTACCTCCATACCCATATTTAAAAAAAAATATATATATATATATATATATTGACATATAGAGGGGTAAATGTCTTGTTTACTAACTGCATATACTTGAAATTTTCAGGCAAACATAAATAGTCACTTTATGATCCCTAACTTGTTTTAGGGAAGGTTATTCATTTTTTGGAAAAAAAAACCATAGCATCATAATCTGCATATATTGCACTAGTGCACAAACTATTTTTCAGCAATTTTCGGATTAAATCACTATTTTTTATTATTTTTTGAAATGGACGAAGACAAAAAAACAGTGATGTTTCAGTACATTTTATGATCCCTAGATTTTCTTTTCAATGTGATCGTCAATAAGAAAAATGAGAGTACCCTTTTGAAGTAGACAGGGAGAGGAAATGCAATATGATTTTTCTGAATTTTTTGGTGTCGTCATTTGAAAGTTATTGAATTTTCATTCAGTGCAATTTTTCGAACAATGAAATTCCACAGTGACAGTTTAGTAAAAAATTAATAAAAAATTAATTTTTTTAATGAAACTCCACAAATCTCAGAGATGAATCTAATAGTACTTGGTCTGACATATAACATTTTGTTTTTGTAGGTGTTCCGTCCCTCCAAAGTTGCAGGTTCCTGAAAACTGCAGAATTTTTTGAGTTTTTCGTTGACTAGAAACTCTCGGCTGAGATAATGTCTCGGACGAGACATTTATAAAACTCTCGACCGAGAGTTTAACCCACCTAAAGTTACATTTAACCGCATGGCCAAACTCTCGGCCGAGAGTTTTATTAAATTTTTATATAAAAGTATTATAAAATGTTTTAATCAAAAGCCGACGCAATCTTTCAGTCGAAATTTTTATATAAATACTCTCACCCAAAAGATTAATTTCACACACAATTCCGAACCAACGAAAATTGTGAAGGTGCGAGGGTCCGAAAATTGCGAAGGTCCGAATTCGTTTTCTGTAAAGGTGCGTATATTTTCTGTGTACAAAAATTTTTTTGGCAAAAAAAAAAATTTCAAGTTTTTTTTTGGATGCGAAATATTTTTTGAAAGTTTTTGTGGGTGCAAATTTTTTTTTTTGAAATGTTTTTGGGTGCACGCATGAAGTATTTTTGCATAATGTCTCAAGCACACTGAGGATGGTGTTCTCCTTAAGGGGGGGAGTATGTAACACACCTACCTTCGGTAAAAATGCTATAATTATGAGTATAAATTATATTACCATTTCTACCAAGAAAAGTTAGAATCAAGATTCGGTTTAAGGTAAAACGAATTCTTGATAACAACCTCGGTATTCTTTATTTACTTGAGATCTCTTGGGAGAGGCAAACACAGTAAAGCTATGAATCGGGATAGTCATCTGACTATGGATCTCGATCGTGGACTGATAAGATATTTGTAGGGATGGAGTTCAATGCGGGCATCGATGAATAGCCTCCTTATTATGAAAGTCCTCATAATCCATTCATTCATGGAAATCTTGGTTTCATGGGAATATTAACACTGGAAACTCCATTCATAGAGGATTTATAGTTATCAGTTTATTTGTTACAACACTGCAAGTATTTTTGTTAACGCAGCCTGCTGCTTACTATAACGGTTGGAATATATTTGAACGTCGTGTAATATGTAGCAGTAATTGGGAAAATAATTCTGCGGATTTTCTTCAGCAGTTGGTCTTGAAAACTGATCGGGCTTCTTGCTAAGTCTTATCAGGCTTCTTACGAAGTTTGGCAATGCACCTACCATTACAGTGAATAAGAACAAAGGTCTCGGTGATTTTACAAGGGTTCAGGATGCCATCAATGCAGTGCCACCAAATAATAACACTCAATACGCTCAAGAAAAGGCAGAATAACAAGAGGTTCTCCAAGTCTGTTGCTAGGCTATGATAGATGGACTAGTTAATTGGTAGGTCTCATAGGTTTTAGCATTGAAAGGTATGGTTGACTATACTAGTTTATCTAAAATGATTTCTTTATGAGACTTTGTTGTTGTCCTGCAGAGAGATATAGTTAATACTGTGAACTTCTTTGGAAAGCTTTTTCATATTACGTAAGTGTTATATCTCATAAAGGCTGTAGAAGTTGTTTGTAGAAAGACTGTGCTAATTTTTCGAAAAGTAGTAAAGATTGATATTATGTTAATATTTTAGAAAGATATTGTTCTAGTAATATACCATGGTAAAAGACATAATCCATGTCATTTCTTGAAAATATTGGTATTATGTTAATCCTTTAGAAGGATATTATTCTTATAAATATACAATGGTAAAAGACAAACTTACTCTAGTTTTTCCAAAAGGAAACCATGTGAGTTCTTGCAAAGATTGCTATATGTATCTTGAAAGATGCCTGCAGTAGTAAAAGATAATATGAATAATTTTACTTTTCTTTATATAAATGCATCTTATGTAAGAAAAATGATATGCTTGTTCTTTTTGTAAAAAAATGGTTTTCATACATGTGTATGAAATGATAAGGAAATCCAAGTTATTTCTTGAAAATGAATATAGATTAAAGAGGGTAATTCTTGAAGGTATTTCATGGGTTGGGAGATAAGTTAATGAGTTTTCCTTGGAAAAGAAGTCATAAAGAACCCATGTTAGTTCCTCATAATCTTTTCTTTGGAAAATATTCTATTTTTTTATATATGTTGTTCTTTCTTGAAAAGTGGCTAGATGAATTATGTCAACCTCTTGATTTAGGTGTATTAAATGTTAAGTTAAAGTTTTTAGTTATTAGTGTTGCCTAGTTTTTATGCATAAAAGAGGCTATCTATGGTAAATTCTTGGAAGCCAAACATGAGCAACTTGCATGTAGAATTATAGAGAAACAAGGTTATTTGCATGGATAGAAGATCTATTGAGTCTGTGATTACTTTATGCTATCACAATTATTATGTTAGTTCCTTTCGGAATGAGATCATGTATATGCATGCAAGATTTGTAATATCTTTCATTGGAAAGAATATACATTTGTATGTGGAAAATGATAGCACATTTAGTTAGCCTACATAGGTAAATAATTTTTGGAAAAGAAGATGGAAAACATGCATAAGACCCATATTAATGTGTTAGCTTCCTTGGGATATATATATATATATATATGGGTAATCTTCGTATAATATTTTGAAATGAAGACATGTATTTGTATGTTTTACTGTAAATAGGTGTTTGGATACCCTGTTGTGTTAAGCATTCCTTTGGGAAAACTGTTGAAAACTATATACATTGGCCTTCTTTACATGCACAAAAGTAATAGATTAAGGGTTAGTTATTTTGATTAACTTTATGTAATTCGAATGTACGAAGATTGTAACTGATATATTACTTTATAAATCTCGACATCAATGTATATTGAAGACAACATTAACAAGAAATGATGGTGACTTGTACAAAGGAAATATTATGCTTAACCTGGTGGCAGGTAAATGATTATGGTTCATGTAGATGAGTGTGAGCTGCATGATGATCGTCCATTGTAGGTACATCCATGCCACCAAGATATGAAAAAATGAATATTGATGAGTGTGAGTTGCAGGATGATCCAATGTACGATGGTCCATTGTAGGTACATCCATGCCACCAAGATATGAAGATATGAAGATTGGTGGGTAAAAGCTATCATGTCTATTGTAATGGCTTAAAGCTAGATATTTGTATATTTCTTTGTAAGATTTTTAAATGATGGTTAAGGGATGGTCTTCCTTATAAGCCATTGAATGAGGGCTGAACACCCTCACGAGCGTTTAATAATAAAATTAAACTAGTGAATATTCTATGTAATGATAAGTAAGGAATATTTAATAGTGATTTGGATAATTACCCGTGAGTAACTTGTATAAAAAAAATTTAACTCCTGGCATTTCCATGTGAGATATGGGTATATGTTACATTTTTTTTTTTTGTAAATATGGTAGGCCCACTCTATTGACTATTTATCTTTAAAAAGCAGGTTACAAAATTAGTTATTTCAGTTCTAGCCTCAACCTGCCCGAAGGAAACCAGGTCTTTTGGCCATCTGAATGCATGAAAAGCGTTCCAAAACTGAAAGAGTTTCATTGTTCTGTAGCCTTCATGAGCTAACTGCTCCAAAATATTGCTATCTAACTGCTGACTTTGGTTCTTAATTATATACAATAATACTAAAAACATTCAACAAAGCAGTAAATGAAGTATTTAACCATCTGAACTTGAAACAGGAGCAGGGTCTTTAACAGTAGACCCAGGCATATCCACTTGTTGCATCTGTTGTAATTGTTTTTCCATGCGGGCTACTCTGTCATCCAATCTGTTCATTCTGTCAGCTGCCTGGTACTGGGTTATTTTGATATGAGAGAGCTGGTCCTGCATATCCTCCAGCTTGTCCATAATTATGGCTTCCATCTTTGATGCATCAATGCTTTGCTTTCCCGGGGGGAAGCTTTGCATGGCTTTTGCTAACAGACATTTCATTGTCCAATATGTATGAATAGTTTGCTGAAACAGAGAGAGGCGACCTCGAGTATTGGCAGGATCATTGATGAAATCTAAAATTTCTTCTTCTGCTTCATTATCTTCTGGTTCAACTTGAATCTCCCTTTCCCATCCCCGAATTTCCTGTCGGGTCTTGGAGGGGTTCCCTTTAACATCGTTGTCTGCCAGTGTTTCCACCAGCTCCTGGGTAGATTTCCGGCCTCTTTTCTTTGGCATTGGTTCTGTCCGCATTAACTGCTTCCCTTTCCCGGACTGAGAGGCTGCGCGGCGTTTCCCCATCCTTTCCTGATTCTAAAAATGTAACATAAATATATAGTAGACTTTAGTTAAAGCCCGATTCCATTCATTTTTCCAGATTACAATACCTTCTGTGGTGGTCGGGATATGGTAACGCATGCCGCCACTGCCTGTGGCCAAAATACTAACAGCATAAACATACACAGACTGCCTACCAGTATTTTTTTTATGGACAGGGTCAGTGTTAATCTCCCTATTCTGTTCCATGAGGGCGGAAGTCCTGTAAATCACTTTCAAAACAAAACAGAGGGTCCTAAACATAATAAGCAAAGGAAGCAAGGACCAAGCCGGGATGTGAAAATCATTCCTAAGCCTATACTTGGCTTTCCTGAAAGGAGGATGTATCCTTAAATGAACACTACAATACTTGACACCCTCACTACGGCGTACAACCATATCTATCGACCTTAACCTTGATAAATTTAAAAAAACAACCAAATTCATGACCAACCTAGCTGCAGAAACAGGAATTATGAAATCACTACTCGGACCACTGGCATTATGGTTTAAAGGTGAGCTAACCCTAACCTTTACCCTACAATTAACACTACAGAATTTACCCCAGCAATTCCCCTTCGTATCGAAGGTGACAAGCTTGTTAACAACCTGGTGGATGCGAGTAATGCCATGCCAGGCGACCGGCTGGTTGCATGGATCTTGAAAATAGGGTTTCACTATCTTTTGTATGGGTAAACCATAATCAGAAATTGTATTACCATTACAATCAATCCATTTATACCACTGACGATTCTGGTCAAGAGCAACAATATCCATATTCATAAGAAGGAAGAGGTTATGAACATACCGCCACCCAGCCGATTTACCGAACAGAGCCTCGCTTCGTGTTCTCTCCTTCTGGCTTACTCCAGCATTTGCATGTAATAAGCAAAGCAAAGCCGCATGGAGGGGGTTAAAGAAGAAACTTACCATGAAAGAGTGAGGATGTCCTCTGACTAACAGCACAGCCTGGCTGATATGCGTTCTCATTAAACTTCGCTCGCTCCTGTCCTGGCTTGGGCTATGATACCAATGGCCCATTATTAACTTGACATGCTTCGTACTAGATCCCACCGCCATCCCGTTGCTATGGTCGATACTAGTTCGCCAAGAGTTCACCCCGATCGGGGGTCTGAAGATCCTTATTTACAATCACTTGGAGGGGATGTAATTCCACCTCCCAGATTGCATCTATGGGTCGAGCTTCGATTGATCTATCGGTATGCTTGCATCCCCAGTTTGCTAGATAATCTGCAGCTACGTTCCCTTTCCTCTTAATATGTTTTGGCACCATGTATTGAATCCTCTTCAACAAATGACTTATTTCTTGAATGAGACCTGCTGTCCTCCAACTTTGGGTTCTTTTCTCCCAAGGTGTTCCTTGTTGCAATTTCCGTAGAATATTTGTTACAAGGGCGGAGTCTCCTTCGATTATAATTTTGTGGTAATTTTCACGGATTGCAATGATAATACCTTGTTGAACTGCAGTTAGTTCAGCTTCATTGTTCATTGCATGGCCCAGGTCTAAAGCATAAAACCAACATACAATCCCCTGCGAATTGCGAAAGATACTTCCTGCTCCTGCCTGCCCCGGATTTCCTTTATAAGCTCCATCATAATTTAACTTAATGAACCCAGATTGAGGGGGTGTCCAATTATCATCAATAGTTTCTCTCGGCAGTCTGAACTTCCAAAAATTCTTATATAACATCTGGGGTTTCAGATTTAAATATTCAAGAATTTGGATTTCAAAACCCACCACTTTCCAATCTTCGTCTGTCCAGCTTTCACTGAGGATGGTTTCTCGAATATTCTCGATGGTTCTTTGCCAGATGTGCTGTATTGGTAGCTTTATGTCTTTAAAGATTCTGCTGTTCCTTTCTTTCCATGTGTTCCATATGAGGAATCCAAATGAGAGGTTCCATGCTCTGTTGACCACTTGGCATTGAAATTTTCCTTTTTGCCATTTCCTGATTGTCTCTATTATGCTGGTATTATCTTTGTCCGTTTGTCTGAACAGGTTTTCCAATTTTTTCCATTGCTGTTGCACAAATGGACAGGAAATGAGGAGATGGTCTATCGTTTCCTGCTCTTCTTGACATAGGGAGCATCGAGAGGGACCTATCATTCCTCTTTTTTGAAGGTTCTCCCAAGTCAAAATCCTGTTGTGGCTGACCAACCATATGAAGTACTCCACTTTTGGCCAGTGTTTTAATGCCCATATTTTTTTCCACAAAGGTCTGCCTGCGTGAAGGCCTTGTTGAGATTGAATCGTATAGCCTTCTTTTATTGTGAAGAGTCCTTTTGTCATATATCCCCATCTAAGTATGTCTGGTCCTGCCGCTTTCCTAATTTTCCGAGTTTTAAGTTCTTTAGCTAAGTTGCCCCATTGCTGGGTTTTTGGAGCTGTCGACCAGGTGGTTTTGTCTTTCCATTTCCTCCACTGATCTAGATTTTTGTGGTGCCAATAATGATGTAAAAGTAGTTGATTGGGATTGCTTGTAAACAAGAAAATTTCACCAAAATCCAGTCTGCTGAATAGTTTTTCCCGCTGTTGCTAGGAGTCTTCCCAGAAAAGCACTGTGCCACCATCCTTGACCTCCCAAAAGCTATGTGACCTGATTAAATATCTGTTGAGTGCTGCTAGATTCCAGATTGGGGATCCTTTGGGTGTTATGTCTGTCTTTAAGCGGCCTGATATGGTTTGAGGCATGTCGTATTTGATTGTCCAAATATGTCGTATGTCGTATTTGATTGTCCAAACATGTCGTATGTCATATTTGATTGTCCAAATAGTCTTTATGCAATTTTAAAACTCAAACAATTTTACAAGTTTTATCACTATTTCTTCTAAATTTGGCTAACTCAAAATTTAATAAATTTTATAAACCTGCCTTCAAACTATCCATTCCACCATCTAAGTTGGCAACTTATTCATACCTTTATTTACCAAACTTTAGTGCTCTGTAGGCTTATTTCCAAACCCCAAATATGGTGCATAACGCCAAATTTATAGGTTATTGACCCGTGCATGGAGTTAAGACCTTGGTATATCCCTCTAGTGCTAAAAATGAAGACTATGGATATATATATCGGGCCTGATTTCTTTTGTGCATAAAGACACAATATACAACCATTGGATGGGCCCACTATTTTAAGCCTTGAGGGATTGTCACCCATTCAAAAAAAAATTTGCACACATGGTCATAATGCTCCCACATAAGTGAGTCATAGTGCCGACCACTAACCCCTGGCATTTATTTTCTCTAATTTTATTTCTTAGGAAAAACTTATTAGAGCCACTTTATTTATTATTGAGAACGTTTCCTCCAAGGTCGTATTCCTGTGGGTCCACCTTATTGACATTGTGACCAATCAAATACATTTCAAGATGACATATTCACATGGTTCAATCACAAAATTGTGGAGAATATCCGCCGATCACATCATTCTCAAAATGAAAATTTTACTGTCAGCTACTTTTAATTTGACTATTTTTCAGCTTCTGTCTTCTTAGTGATTTCTAACAATGAACCCTTTGGTAATATCTAAGATAATTTCTTTAGGGGACTAAGTTTTCTCCAAGATCTCGACATCCTGACATCATTCATTATCACCTCCTTGACACGTGGTCCAGTCATATTTCCATCGGGATGACCTATCTTCCATGTCCTGTCCTAGCTAGTACATCTAGTTTTATTTCTTGAACCTTTTCACCTATGCATAAAAAAAATGAGTTTATTATCGGGTGATGTTTCATTTCCAAAATGATGCCATCTATTCTTGTTATCTATTTTCCACCTTTGAAAGGATGCCATATTTCAATTTTTTTAGTGGTGCCACATGTCAACAAATTTTGGCCCACTTGGCCACCTAAAAAATTTTGAATCTGCATGCGACATGTCACATTCGAGTTGGGTCACATCACTGCTGAAATCATCATCAACCTGTGTGTCCACATAATCACTTCTAGATAATACAAACACACCATGTTGTCATGCCATCCTACCACCTTCCTGGTTTTATGTCAACCTAAGAATGCCATTTTTGTTACTTTCCTTTGTGATTCTCATCGATAACCCAAGGTGTCTCTTAGAGAAATATCCGAGGATTTTCTTCCAATATTTCTAACTAAGGACAAAATCCTTGAAAAAAATCCATATCTTGTAAACTAAATTTTTTCCCCATTCTTATGTAAAACCATTCAACCACCATGTCTTTAACATGGACACCCTAGTCTAGTTAGGTGGTAAAGGTGGAGGAGGTCCCACTTTAATTTAGTTCGTCGATATCCTATTTGGATATTTGGTTGATACCACCCATATCAGAACCCCCCTCTTAATTAACCTTCTGGCAAGCATGGCCCTAAGTAATTTCTCCAATGGGTAAATGAAGACACTTGATGACTCATTCAAATTAATAATTCCCTTCGTGTTAATGTTGCTCTTCTCTACCGGCCACTACTATGAATTTGGCAAAAAACCAAAAATTTCACTATTTTGGATTTAAGACCAAGTTTAATTGAGAAAACTTTAACTTTAGGGATCCTAATCTATGACTGGAAATAAATTTTGATCCAGGATGCCATTTGTAGACTTCTATATACCACCGGAAAGCTCGTTTATAGCTCTATCCATATGAGTGGTTCCCAACAATTCTTGAGGATATCTAAAAAGTCTTTGTTCCTTGACCACATTTTCCTTTGCTATACTTGAGCTAATCTAATTCTTGGACCATTTTGTTTGCAATCATCTATTCCTTTGGAATCATATTCATTGAATTTTCCATCAATAACAACATATCTCTAACATTCTCCCCCTTTGGAATTGATGTAAACACCATAAGAAACAAACATATGGAAACACTAGAAACATAGAATGAGCATAAAGCTAGAGTAAAGTGTAATTCTTACTTTTCTTTCTTCTCTCCATGTGGATGTTGCTCCCCCTATGATGAACTCTTGGTCTGGTTTAATTCTCCCTTTGTCATGTTTCCTTTCTCGATTTATTTTATTTGAGGTACTTCTCACCATTTTTTTTAATGTTTGATGCCACTTTCCCCCTTTGAAATCAATGAAAAAGAAACTAACATGTTCCCTCTACAACAATCTTCCCCTATTTTGTTGATCCTGTGGACCTGGCTGCTTTCATCTCATATGTTGAGTGCTTGTTGGATACCTTTATTCCTCTTAAATAAGATCCATTGGAGGGAGTCAAGAGGAACTACTCCCAATATTTCTCCTAAATACTCAAATTGATATCTTGGGAGAGGTTTGGTGAATATATCAGCTACCTGCTCTTATGTAAGTACATAGTCCAATTTGAAAATATAATTTTCAACTTTCTCTCCTAAGAAATGGTAGTTGATTGAAATATGCTTGGTCTTTGAATGAGAAATAGGGTTCTTGGCATGATTATGGCACTTGTATGATCATAAATTATAGGGATAAGTTGATAATATAATATGTGTACATCCTATAAAGTATGCTTCATCCATAAGAGTTGAGTGCAACAAGACATTGTCGCTATATATTTTCTTCAACAATAGAGAGAGGAACTGAAGCTTGCTTCTTTCTCAACCGTGAAACAAGACATTCACCAAGAAATAAATAACCCCCGCTAGTGCTCTTTTGAACATCTAGATCACTTTCTCAATCAACATCAATGAACAAAGTTAGTGAAAATATTTACCTCAAGGATACCAAAGTCCGTAGTCCATTATGACTCCCATATATCTCAGAATCCTCTTTATGGGGGCTTCTTCAAATCTTCCAGCAATACCAATTGCATGCATTATGTCTAGTCTTGAGGCTATGAAATATATGAGGCTCCCAATAATAGATCCATATAAAGTCTAATCCAACTATGGGGATTCATCAATATTTTTTATATTGCATCCAGTAACCATTGGAGTGCTTACCAAAGAACATTCCTCCATGCAAAATTTATTCAAAACTTTATTTAGATACTTTCTTTGTGAGATAAATATTCCTTTGGAAGATTATGTGATATATAAACAAAGGAAATAAAAATTTCTCCAAGCATAGACATCTCAAATTTGGTCGTCATATCAACTACAAATTGGCATGTTAGTTGATATGAATCACTTGAAATAATAATATCATCGACATAGACAAACACCACTAATAATTTTCCATCAGCATTTCACATAAAAATTACTATCAACTACAACTCATTTAGAACCACACTTCAGAAAATAACTGTCAAACTTGGAATAACAAGCCTGTGGTGCTTGCTTAAGACAATACAAGGAACTTTTCAACTTGAAAACATAATCAGGCTTTTCTGACAGTTGAAAACCATCTTGTTTCTCAATTTAAAACAATTCCTATAATTCTACATTCAAGAAAGTAGATTATAGATCAATATGATAGATATTGAATTTATTGAAACTAGCAAAAGCCAAAAACATTCAAATTTCCTCTAATCGAGTGACAGGAGAAAAGGTTTAGTTAAATTTGATACCTTCAATTTGTGCATAGCCTTTGCAAAATAATTTTTCTTTGTTTATTACTACTTCACCATGGTCATTGAAATTGTTCCTGAATACCCACTACATGCTAATAACATTATTGTTTTTCGGTCTAGGAATAAGCTCCCAAGTTTGATTTTTCTTTATCTGATCAAGCTATCCATGCATTGCGTTTAACCAATGATCATTTTGGACAACCTAAGAAGAATCCTTTGGTTTCGTCATATGTAGCAGAGCTACATGCACTTGAGTAGGGGGATTTAAATGTTTTCTTCTTATCTAAACACATGAATTTAAATCACCAACAATTTGGTGAGGTGGGTGGTGTTTTTTCACATACCTTGCAAGATAATTGATTTGAGGACTAATATACTCTTCAGCGAATTCATCTAAAAATGGCTCATCAACCTTCTCATCATTGTTGATTGGATCATTTGAGAGATTATTTATTGACTGATTTTCTTCACATTCAATGTCCTCATCAACTTTGACATCAATGCAATCAACTATCCTCTGTGTATTCCTGTGAGTCTATTACCCTTGCTATTATGAGAGTATCCACGAAAAATACCTTCATCAACTCTCGCATCAAACTTTCCAATATTTTCATTGTTCCTTTTGATATAAAATCTTCTTCCAAATACTATGATTTTTTTTACTGTTGCAGGTTTTCCAGACAAAATATCCTATAGAGTTTTATCATTGTTTGGTATGAAGTGTGCTTTGTTTATAATCACCATTGTTGTGTGAATTATTTCAGCCCAAAAATATTTTTGAATATTTATTTCTCCCATCATGCCTTCGTCTAATTGCTGAATTGATCTATTGGCTTTGTTTGCCACACCAATCTGTTGTGGAGTCTCTCCTATGGTAAAATTCCTTTTGATGCCATGTTTCTTGCAAAAGTGATCAAATTGTTTTGAAGTAAACTAACCTCCATTATCATACCTTATGCAATTTATTTAATCCATATCCTTAAAGTATTTACAGTTCTAACTGGCCTATGATTTGTATATTAAAAATGAAACCCACACCATTCTACTGAAATAATCAATAATAAGCATGAAATATAATTTTCATGTGGGTGTTTGTGTTCTTGAAGGCCCACATAAGTCTGTATGTACTAATTTAAATTATCTATTTGATCAGTTCTCCTTGGAATTGAATGGTACTCAAACATTATTACCAAACTAACAAGATTCTAAATAGTATTATTAGGGATTGAAAGTTTTGGTATATCTCCAACAACATTATTCATGCCCAACCTAACAATCTGATCAAATTTTATATATCCTAACTTTTTATGCCACAACCATCTCTCATGAATCTTTGAAAAACAACACCTCTATGTCTTCTCTTTTTGGACGTGGACATTACTGTATGTTCTCACAAATTCAACTACTATTTCTCTAGTTCCTACAGACTTGATTTGAATTTTTTTAGCTTTAAGAAACACATCATAACCTTGGTCACACATCTCAGACAAAATAAGTAAATTATTATTCATCCCATCAACAAACAACACATTATTGGATTTACCTATTACATTTGTTAGACTAACAACTCCTTTACCAACAATATTTTCACACAATTTATTTCCAAATGTCACATTACGTTTCACAACTAGTTTCCATGTCAAAATCTTGCATCTATCTCCTGACATGTTCCCGGAACAACCACTGTTAACATACCAATGAATTCTTCATTATGAGCATACCAAAGAATATTACATTTCTCTGTATTCTCTTTTTCTTACCCGACTTTGGGTTCTTAGGTTGTTTTCTTGATATTTTGATGAAGCATTTTATTTTTAAGTTTGAAATTAGTTTCTCAATGCCCCAAATTTTGACAGACATAACATTGAATCAAATTATTCAAAGGGGTGAATTAATTACTGTACTTGGGTTTGTTCTTCCTTTTCTTGAAAAATTGATTATTTGGCTGATAATTTCTTCTTAGTGGCCTAATTTTTCGGCATGGAAGATTCACGTTGTAGTTCACTGCCTTATGCCCATAATTTGCGCAAGTAAAACAATAGACTAGAAAAATTTCTTCGTTGCTATGAGAAAATTGATTTCTAAAATATTGTTGGGATTCCCTTTGTGTATTTTGATTTTCCTCTCAAGCGTTGTTCGACTTTTTATAAGTCAAATTCCTCCTTTCGATTTGTTGTTATTGATTAATCTTTGACTGCATATTGGATTACATGCTTCCTTTTTCTCTCAGTTGATGCATTAGATCTCCGTTCTCTATTCATTGTTTCCATTTTTGGTTGTTTGCACACAAGTAATCAATTTCTTGCTCCTTAAATCAATTTTTAAGCTTCACGCAGCCTCAAATACAACAACAAATTTATTATTGGAGACTCTCTATGATTCTAGAAGTTCATTTAAACTTTTAGGCCCTTTTCCAACTTTATGATTAAAGCTCAACTCTGTTTCTTCCTTCTCTATCTCTTTAATTGGAAAAATAATTTTTCCTTCAATCCTTTCACATGCTTGATTTTTATCAATGAGCTGTTGATTGAAATTTCTTAAATATTCTTGCTTTCTTCAATTTTCAAGAGCTTAGATTCAATAGCTTCAACTTTATCCTTGAAAAACAATTCGTTTTTTTTTTTTCTTCCTAAGCCTTTGAATATCTTCAAGATCACTAAAAACATCTCCTTCAAAATCAATTATGGATATGAGCATAAATTCCTTTGGAATTTCATCATGCTTTTCCTCATTTGAAGATTGGTTGCCTTCAATTTCAGAGGAGCTAGAATCTTGGGTGTACAAGCTTATATTATTAGCCTTCTTTATTTATTTTTTAATTTTCTTGAACTTCTCTCTAGGGTTAGATTATTTCTTCTGATTTTTAGGAAACCTGGAAGCATAGTAAAAAACTTTACCATAGTTAAAGCAATTAAAAGATAGTTTAAATTTGTATTTTCCTGAGACTCTCTTAAGCTTCTTCACAAACTTAGCTTCTTCTTCATCTTATTTACAAATTGAATCATCATGTTCTTCCTTGGAATTCCTGTCTGATTTGAAGGAAAGATCCTTTGTTGTAGCCTTTCCATTAAAGTTCTCATCTCATAAGAAGTAAGAGTGCCAAGTAGTTGGTCCAGAGGGAGAGTCTTTAATTTTTTCATCTCCTCAATGGTTGAAACCTTGGGATTAAATTTCTCAGAGATAGATCTCAACACATTTTGAACTACTATAGGCTCTTCTAAATTTTCACTAAGACCTCTTATACTATTCACAACCTCATGACAACTCTTAGGAATTATTTTGCAATATCTCCATTATAATTCATATTAAAAGACTCAAAATTCTTTCTAAAGCCTTTAAGTTTAGCTTTATTTACCTTTTTGTCACCTTCATATCATTTTCTCATCTTATCCCAAATGGATTTTTTTGTTGAGCAATCCATAACCTTGACAAGTTCTAATTCAGGTAGGACAACAGGTAGGAAATTCATATATTTAGCATTACATGTCAATTCCATCTTCCGATATCTTGTAGCCAAGGATGGAGGATTTTTATATTCTTCTTCCACTGCATCCCATACATCAACTCCAAGTGATTGAATATGGCTTTTCATCTTGACTTTCCAAAACACATAATTTGTTCCATTGAACATAGGTGCCCTATTTTAGTATCCTCCTTCCTGGTTTCCCATGGTCCTTGATATTTCTTCCAACTATTAAATTTATCTAAATAACCTATTTTTTCTATGTTAATAGTTGTTAGAAACCAAAAAAATACTGATAGGGGGCATGAATCAATATTGTAGGATTTTTAACAATTTCTTTTACTAACAAAGATTCATACTAGGACACCAATAAGAAATTTAGAAACAATTCATATTGTTAGTGCCAGTCTATTAAGCCTTTCACCAGAGAAAAAATATGCTCTTAGAAGGTCTTGTTAGGTTCTAAAGTCAATTTTTTGTCATTTCATTAGGTTTTCAAATAAAAATTTGGTCACTCGCTAGTGTGTCTATGGTTATTTCCACTCCTTTCAAAATATTTACATGTCGGTCCTTGTCATCACTCATTTTAATGTACCATCATTGAATGGTTGTCATTATCATTACAGTAAACATCATCATGGTTTTCATTCATTCCATTCACCATTAGGTCATTAGGGCTAAGGTCACCAAAATTTGTCATTCCATGCATAAATCTGGCAAAGGAGGAGTAGTAATAGTTAAAGTTGTTCAATGAAGTTTGGTTTCAAAATGTAATTTATGTTTTATATTACTTAATAAGTTTCAAATTGCCAAGATGCATAAGAAATTTTCAAAGCTAGAAGTTTTCAAAACTAAATGAAAATACATGTAGTGGGCCATCCCACTAGTATGAAGAAAAGTGACCATCACAAGCTATAAAAGACTAATTCAAGCTCATTTTCTCATTCACCTCATTGAATAAGAGTTCTCTCTCACTTACCAAGGAAATTTCAGCAATTTCAAGTCAAAGATATTCCAAAAATGTGATGCCAAAGTAGCCACACTGCGTTTTCTAAGCTACACGTTGTACTTCCTTCGACACATTGTGCTTTCTTCCACACATTGCGTTTTCTCTCTTATAGGCATGAAATCAAATTATGAAGGATTCTGAAGGCTATCAAGGTTTCTGAATCATTGTACAATTATTTTACACCTTAGTAACCCTTCCTTGCTGCTCAATTTCATTTTTTTAGAGCGTAAACCCTCCATTGGTCCCTACGCTGCGTTTTAGTAGCTGGCCCAAATTTTTAAAAGTTGTAGGATAAAAACACTTCCCATAAAATATTTACCCTCCATTACACTAAAAAACATCTCTCATATCATTCACACCCCTTCATTCCCATTTCTTAATCTCCAAACCGTAAAACCTAGCCTAATACTGCAATTTTGGGCAGTTTTCCTAGCTAGGTTTGTGTAAATTTTCCCTAGCTCAAATCCCATACCTATTTCACTCCATTCCAATTTATAATGTTTCCTAATACCCCTTTCCACCTCTTTAAAAATTTTTACTCCCATATCCCTACCCTAACCACTTTATCCTATCCCATCACTCCCTTCCCCTATTTTTTCCCATTATGGTTTTTCCCCTTGCAAAAAATCAAATAGAAGAGAAGAGGGCTTACAATAAGGAAGGCCAGCTATTAAGATATAAGCCCTTAACCACTCACAAAGTGATGTCTTCACCATTATCCAAGTATGTTTTCAAAGGGTAGAATGTCTTCCTTTCTGTGAGAAAGTTGAGAGAGTCAAATACCATGCCACATTGACTAAATTGTTTTCCACTCTACTCATAAGGGACAAGGTAATCATTGCAGGGGTTAATTTCACTATACCAACTGGTGTAGTAGCTTAGGATACATGGATAACCAATCATGGTGATAAATGGTTCAAAAACCAAGACTTAGACATTCAAAACTATAAGCCCTACCTTAGAAGACACTATCAAGAACACATGAAGAAGATTTTCCTGTTGGGCACCTCCTTGAGAAGTATACACCACTGATGAAGATCATCATGAAGTACTTCACTTGTGAGGGAATATTTTCTAGACTATACGGGTATCATGTCAGACCTCTCATGCATTTCACAAGGGTAGAGCGACTGAATTTTCCATATTACCTCTACAGAATTTTGGCAAAGATGGAAGAAAAAGTTCATCATAAGAAAAGTGGTCTTGAACTCAACCTCCTCCACCATGATCTGTTCAAAATAATTGTTTTACACCAGCTTGAAAAGAAGAGCATCACTTGGGAAATTTTCATGCAATCATATGTCTTTTTGCCTTCTAGTAGCTAGTCTACTAGACCTAGTTCACCATTAGCACCATCAACACCATCTAGACATGTGGAGGTTGGATCACCTAGCATAATTTCAGTGAGGAGGAATTTTAAGGTCACTCAGACATACCAGAGAGGCAGAAGGCTGGCGTTTTCTCTTCAAATTGAGGAAAGGGCCAAGCCCACATTAACAGAGCAGGGTTACCATTTCAGCATGAGACATCTTCACATGATGAGGAGATAATCCATCATGACATTGACATAGTAGAGTTTGAGGCCAATGAAGAGCATGAAAAAATAAAATAGAACATGAAGGACAAGGATTCTTGGATCAAAGAAATCAAGTACAAAGTGTCAAGGGCTAATTTCATAATTTCCTTCTAAGAGCAAGAGTACAATCAGTTGAAGGTAAAAGAGTTGTATTTAGAGAAACATAAATTTAAAGTTAGTATACAAGATGTGAAATGAAAAGCAGTGGTTGACAGTGAATATTTAGATAAGTTTGAAGAGAAGGTGACAAGGAAAAGGCCAAGGACCATGGGTCTATGAAGGGCACTTCATAAAGAAAGAGAACAAAATCCACCAAATGAAGAGTTGACATTTGAAGAAAGGATGGCCATGGAAATCAATGAAAATAGGGATTTTTGGCTTCATAAAGTGAATATTCACTTAGAGAAACTTCTTCACAATGATAACAGAGACAAAAAGATACAAAAGTTACAAAAACACATGGTTGACCACTAATACACCAGGAATCAAATTTACAAAGTAAAACAATTGCAAGCAAAACTGAAGGAAACCCTAATTAGTCAAAAGGATAAGGGTAACTTGGAGCTACTTTTTGATGCTTCCTTAGTAGAATAACATACCTTGTCAGGAATATTTGGACCAATTTTGAATAGTTTTGGAGTTTTTTTTTTTTTCTGTGAAATTTTGGTCAAAATTGGCAATTTTGAAAACTAGTCCTACTGGAAAAAACACAGTGTGGGCCACATTATGCTTTTTTTGGGGGGTTCTAATGTCTGAATTATCTACATTGGTCGATTCTTCTTGTTGTGTACTTCAATCCTAGTCAGTGGTGGATACATATTAGCCAATTTGGGAGGGTCAAAATGCCCAAAAACTAGAACAAAATGACCTTTCTGCCCTCTTTTTGGAGGCCACGCTACTCTTTCTGAGTAATCTTGGGAGAATGAAGATTTGGAGTGCTAGAAGCCACGTTATTGAGTGCTTGTACATCCTATCATGTAGAATAAATCTGGGGCTTTCCATAGCAACTTTCATATCAACATTTGAACACCTGGAAGGCCTTCAAATTTCCACAGCAAACTGTGCTTTCTCCAGGAACGTTGTGCTTTCTCCAGCAGGCATTTTTCACAGGATGTTTGATCCAGTTTGACTTTTTACATGTGTAATTGATGAGTAATGATGATTTTTTGATGGCATGAAGTGTAATTGAGCTGGTAAATATTGAAATAGGGTAGATACATGATTTTTGATGTAATTTTTGGTTAAATGTATATAGTTTCCTACGATGAGGTGAATTGGTTGACCTCCCTAGACATTAGGGTTTTGTTGAGCATATCATGTAATTATCTCCATAGTTGAGGGATTCAACCCCTGAGAGAGGGGATATGTTTTCTTAGTCTATATCTATCATTTTGAGAGTCATTTTACTAGTTCGACATTACAATATTATAACTCTTGTAGCTTGTACTTTCACTTTCATATTCATAAATCAAAGGATGCATTTGTAGCTATTATCTAGGAATTCATGTGTAGTGAGTTTATGATCATGCATTTTCTTTGTTATAGTCTTTGATTAATGATATATAGCTCCTCCTTCCATATTTTATATCTTTAATGTCTTTCCTTACATTTCCTAGGCAAAATTCTATTAATTTAGCTC
Organism: Pinus albicaulis; assembly: GCA_034641835.2. NCBI lineage: Eukaryota > Viridiplantae > Streptophyta > Pinopsida > Pinales > Pinaceae > Pinus > Pinus albicaulis. The sequence continues at coordinate 234,475 of JAXQQM020086667.1, read as the reverse complement.
TGTTTATATGGAAATGTCATTTTGTGTTTCATGCTTCCCATTTAATGAATTCATGATTAAACATGCTAACTAAATCCTTATACTTTTTCAGACCCTCCACCATACCTAAAAAACTCTAAAGCCATCATGTATCCACTACTACCTTTCTCCTTTACATTTTTTTTGTTGTAAACCCTTTTGATACCTAGACCTAGCTACTTGGTTTCATCCCTGATCCAACATGAAACCTTAAAAAAATAAAAATATACCCGAGCCTATCATATCTAGCCTAATATTCTTCATATCATATTCAATCCTTGACTATGATCTCATAGAGAGAGCCCTCTCAGCCTAGTAGGGCTAGCTACTAGGTCAAAGTGGTATGTGGTTACATTTGTAAGTGTCCTTTTTAGCCTGTGGAGAACTAGTGGAGTGCTAACATTTTGGCATTGTTGTTCAGATCGAAGTGAGAGATATTACCCAGGAAAGAATGAAAAGGATCAGATATTATTACTGATGGTGAACAACGATTATGCATAAGAAGGTTGTGCATCTTTCACCTAGCGACTCGAGTGTCGAAGAATCCAAAGGTTGAGAATTTTCATGGCGAATCCACTTTTCAAGAACTGGTGGTCTGAAGAACTTATTGGTGACTTCATTGTTGTCGAAATGCATTCAACTACTCTAAGGTATGATCCTACGAATTGAGCTCATATTCCTGGTTTTCCGAAATGGATTCCTTGTATAGATTGGCAAACAGGGTTGCCAAAGTTTAAAGGATAGGATGGAGAAGATTCTAGTTTGCATTTGGTTGAATTTCATTTTAATATTCATAAAATAAAGATTAAGTTTCATGAACATTGTCTGATGAAAATTTTCATGGCTACCTTGGAGGAAAACGCGAGATCATTGTATGAGAGTCTACAATCTTCCAGTTTATATTCTCTAAAGGACTTTCATTCAGTTTTCTTTCAACATTGTTAAAGCTCTAATTCTTCCTTGTTGATGATTGATAGTTTTTGCGAGATTTCTAAAAATTTCATTGAGTTTCTTGAAAATATGTATGTGGATGAAGAGTGTCTAGATGATGAGATAATAGAAGCCCTTCCTAGTTTTTCTTCCCAACTAGAATCAGTAGCTTCCTCTTTGAGTGAAACAGATTGGGACCAAAAAATAGAAATGCCTATTGTTGATCTTGAAAATGAAAATCACCAAATCAATATTAACTAATATAAAAGTTAGTTTTCTCCTTTGTATGATGTTGAAATATATCAGCTCCTGAAAAGTCATGTTACATCCCAAGTTAATGCAAGTTTGCAGTGTTCACATAGTCAAGAATATGTTAATGAAATTCTTCCATTGTTAAAAATGAAATCTAAATTTAAATGATGATAGACATGAGACTTCTGAAACTATACAAGAAGTTGTTGTGAGTAAGCCAATTTTTGAAGATGATTTCCTACAAGGAGATCAACTAACAGATATTGATGTCTTTCATGAATATGATAGGGCTATCATGTTTAACAATCTTGAAGAATGTTTTATGTTCAAAGATTACTTAGACTATGAATGGAAGGAGAATGAGTCCGAGAGAAACAATATGCCAGAGATAGAATCATAGTTGCTCATACTTGAGGAATTTACAGCCAACACTCAGATAGAAGAAAGTCATACTTCCCTATGCCTTCCTATGGATCAACAACCAAGTATTTTTTCAGATCAAAATGAAGGGTGTACTTGTGTTTTTTCTGAATCTCAAGACAAGGTAAATTTTCATATTTTTGAGAATCATTTTACTCATTTGCTACAATTAGAAGTGAAGATGTATTTTCTTGTTTTCATGGAACAGAAGCACATGTTCAGTATACACTTGGAGTGGCCTAGTTTTTGTTTTTTCTACCTCCTCAAGGAAAATGCGAGCATGATTCAACTATGTAGTCATTTGTTAGATTGGTTAGACTGGAAGGAACATTTTACATGATTATACATATGTCTTTAGCAGGTAGGTAGTTGTCATCAGGATTTGAAAGCCCTCAAGTCTCGGTGATATGCTTCCATCAATAAGTTTTGTAAATTTTGTTTTAGTCAGATTCAATTCATTTTTTCATGTCAGTTTTTAGTAATGAGTTTGGTCTTTGTTTTCTGACTCCATGCCCAATGGTTAGGCTACTTGCTCTATAGTATTCTTGACACTTCCAAGGATTTTCCATCCCCAACTGGAGCCAATGTTAGTGTCAGTCTATTCAGCCTATCACTAGTGATCAAATATGCTCTTACAAGGTCTTGTTAGGTTCTTAATTCAATTTTTTTTCATTTTATTAGGTTTTCAAATAAAAATTTCCTCACTGGCTAGTGTGTCTAGGGCTATTTCCACTCCTTTAAAAAATTTTACATGCCGGTCCTTGTCATCATTGAGTTGAATGTACTATCATTGAAAGTTCATCATTATCATTTTAGTCAACATAATCATTTTTTTCATTCATTTTAGTGTCGCCATTAGCTTATTAGGGTTAAGGTCACCAAAATCTATCATTCCATGCATAAACCTGGCAAAGGAGGAGTGGTAATAGGTAATTGTTTTCAATGAATATAGGTTTAAAAATGTAATTTATGTTTCATGTTATTTAATAAGTTTTAAATTTCAAAGCAAAAAAAATCAAAGCTACAAGTTTTCAAAGCAAAAGGAAAAGACATGTAGTGGGCCATCCCACTACTATGAAGAAAAGTGACCATCACAAGCTATAAAAGACTAACTCAAGCTGATTTTCTCATTCAACTCATTGAAGAAGAGTTCTGTCTCACTTACCAAGGCAATTTCAACAACTTCAATTCAAATATATTCCAAAAATTTGCTGCCAAAGAATCCATATTGCGTTTTCTAAGCTACAAGTTGCACTTTCTTCCACACGCTGTGCTTTCTCTCTCAGAGGCATCAAATCAACTTTAAAGGTTTTTCAAGTCTATCGCGGTGTCCAGCATCATTTCACAAGTAAGTTACATCTGAGTAACCCCTCCTCGCAACTCAATTTCATTCTTTTAGAGTGTAAACTCTCCATTGGTCCCTATGTTCCATTTTAGTAGCTAACCCATATTTTCAAAATTTGCAAGATAAACACACTTCCCATATAATAGTTACCCTCCCTCACACTAAAAACCATCTCTCATAGAATTCACACCCCTTAGTTCCAATTTCCTAATCACCACACCCTAAACCCTAGCTTAATACTGCAATTTTTGGCAATTTTCCTAGCAAGGATTGTGTAAAACTTCCCTAGCTCAAATCCCATACCTATTTCACTCCATTCCACTTCCTAAAGTTTTCAAAGACCCCTTTCCACCTACCTAAATTTTCCTACTCCCATCTCTCTTCCCTAACCCCTTCATCCTATCCCATCACTCCCTTCCCCTATTTTTTCTCATTAGGGTTTTCCCCATTTTTCCCCATTAGGGTTTTTCCCCTTGCAAAAAATAAAATGGAGGAGAAGATTCCTTACAATAAGGGAGGCCAACTGTTAAGATATGAGCCCTTAACCACTCATGAAGTGATGTCTTCACAATTATCCAAGGAGTGTTTTCAAAGGGTTGTATGTCTTCCTTTTGTGAGCAAGTTGAGAGATTCAAATACCATGGCACATTGACTAAATTGTATGTCACCCAACTCAAAAAGGAAAAGTTAATGATTGCAGGGGTTACTTTCAATATATCAATTGATGTAGTGGTTGAGGCCATAGGGATACCCAATCATGGTGAGAAATGGTTCATAAACCAAGACTTATACCTTCAAAACCATAAGCCCTACTTCAAAAGACCTTATCAACAACACATGAAGAATATTTTTCCTGTTGGGCACATCCTTGAGAAGTATACACCTCTGGTGAGGATCATCATGAAGTACTTCACTTATGAGGGAATAATTTCTAGGATATAGGACTATCATGTCAGACTTCTCATGCATTTCACAAGGTTAAAGCCACCCTATTTTCCCTATAACCTCTACAAAAGTTTGGAAAAGATGGTGTTATCACTCAGATTGAACCTCAGGCTGAGAGAGGCAATCCTGAGGTAACCTCAAACCATGCTTAGCCAAGTAGCTAGCCCTATTAGGCTAGGAGAGGGATTTCTATATAAATCACATTAAATATGATTGAGGAATAAATATTTTAGGCTAGTTATAGTAGCTCAGGGTTTTGATTTTGATTGTGTAGGGTTTTTTGGATCATGAGGAGTCAAACAACTAGGGCAAGGAAATTAGGTCAAAATTTGCAGGGGTTTTGAGGGGAAAGGTAAGTATAAGGCTTGAAATGAAAATATGGTTATCTTGATTTGAAGATACTGGTGAAGAGTTAGGAATAGAATAGAATATTAATTCTCCCTAAACTAAAGAAAATAAACAAATTATGCTAAATTTCCCAAAATAGAGCATGAAACATGAATTCTACCTTTCAACATTAAATTAAGCATATCATAGACCTAAAAATGGTTTATGTGATTACAATACATTCATACAAATGATAAAAAATAAAAAACTATGTGAAAAATTTCATACCACATGGATCCCAAAGAAATAGTTGCAAATTTCTATTAATGTCCAAGCCAAACTGATACAAATATGTCTCTTGAGATGCCAAAGCTCCAAGTGAGTCCAACCATTACAATGACTGAGAGAATACATCAAATAGAACTCAAAAACACTCTCCCTAGCCTCACGGAGTCGAATCCATGAGATAGGGATCAGTTTCACGTACTCCCAAACAGAATCTGAGGACTAGGAAAACTCAACAATTTGCCTCTAAAAGGGAGGAAACTGATTCATTTGACCTCTAGAAGACTTATCTAATGCATCTAACCTATATAAAAGTAAAAACATGATATTTACATTCAACATGACCAGTCACATCATCGATTTTCTCATTTTCCCAAGTATAAAGTCAAAAAGTCAAAATTTTGCTAAAGATGATGAAAACTACATTTTCCTGTTAAACACGTAGTGCCATGACAGAAAGCATGACCAGTTTTGCAGAAAAATTTTGGAGACCTTCCCGATGTCCAAATCAGCTCCATGATAGCTCATTGGAAAGTTCTTTGAGTCAAGTTTCCAAATATTTCTCTAGTTTCAAAAATTGTGTCCATGTGACCTGTCAAAAAACTGTTCTCCCAAGACTGGTAAATGTGCATTGCCAAGGCAAAAACAAGGGTAGAAACATGTTGTTTTGGTGGTTTTTTGCCTCTTTGGGGGACTAGTTGTTCTCCAAATCTTCTAAACATTTTTGGCATTAATGTAATCATGATTCTTAACATGATGGTGGTGGCCATTTTGCAATTTCATGGCCCAAAAAACAGTGGCACTATGCATTTAGAAAAATTTATGTTTGTCAAAATTGCCCAAAAACTCAAAAATGCACCATAGTGCGAAATGTGTCAAAATTTGTCAAAATTGTGAATTTACTTGTTGATCAAGGGTTAGATGTATGAAGAGACACCTCAGCAAGTATGTCTAACTTCCCCTTCTCCTTTTTCTTGGTCAAGGCTTGAATCTTTGCATGGGCTCGTTTGAGCTTGGACCTTTCAATCTTGTGGCATAGTGCTTTTCCATCTTCCGTTGAATATCATTGTCCCTTTTTGAATTCTCCAGCAAGACCTCCAAATGAAAATTGGATCTATCAAGCCATTATTCTCTATCTCTGCTAATCTCAAGGACAAGCAACTCACTTGGAGTGAGTTGCTCAGCTAACTCAACCTCTTTCTGTCTCTCACAGGCTAGAGCTCTCTTAAGCCCTATTGTCTTTGGTATCTGTCTTGGAGGCTAATCCTCCTAACCATCAAGATCACCAGATATATCCAAGGTTTCCTCCAACAAGGCCTTAGCCTTCCCTACCTCTTTTTGAGCTTTGATGATCCTGACCTCACTGATGATCTGCTTGGTCTTCAACTGTTGATTTTCTTGCTCAAGGAAGTCAATCACATGCTGTGATCTGTCAAGATTAGCTTGAAGCTCACTAATATTTTACTCTTTGCTTCTCATCAATGAATTGGTGATTCTGACCTCTTCATCAAGGTTAATCAGCTGAAAATCATTCTCAGTTTCATGCTTGTCCTCCTGCTCATCAATGATAGGATTTGTCGCCTTTTTCTTTCCCTTGTCTACCTGTTTTGCTGATGAAAAAAGCATGGCCCCTTTCACACTATGTGAAGAAAACACATGCTTGTGGCCTCTCTAATAGGTCTTGGGAAGTGGCTCAACATCAGTCACATTAGCCCAAGTTTCCCCAATGTCCCTTTCACTGCTTGATGCTCCAGTATCATGATGGGATGATGAAGGGTTATAGAAAGGTGAAGAAGAATGATTAACATGAGGTGAATGGATCTGACTTGGTGATGATGTCTGAGCAATAGGCTGAAATGGAGATGTGGATATGGGAGGATGAGATGATGAAAGGATATTCTGCTCATGATGACTAGGTGGGGTAGTGAAAACTTAATTTTCAATGAAAGTGTCCCATGGGATATTATTTTTCTCCAGTTGATGTATGACCAACATCTTGATAAGAGGGTGATGAAATATAATCTACATTTGATGATTATAATCCTTTTTTTGCACAATGAATTCCATATTTTCAATGTTGTGGAAGAGATAGTAAGATATGTGTAGCATTATAAATCTAGTGAAGTGCATGAGGAGTCGGATATGGTATGAGTAGAGTCAAGAAAAAATCCCCTCACAAGTGAAGTACTTCATGATTATTTTCATCATGGGGGCATATTGGTTAAGGAGATGAGAGAAAGGGAAAATTGATTTCTTGTCATCCTTGTATCTAGGTTTGAGGTATGGTTCATAATAGCTTAGATCAAAGTTTGCTTGTTTAAACCATCTCTCTCCCACATTAAAGATCCCTATAGCAGCTAAAATGGCATCAGTGGACATATCAAACGTAACCCTAGCAAGAGTGACATGCTTATCATGAAGGTTTGTGATGAATAAGCTTGTCGAATCATAGTGATATTGAATCTACTGCACCCTCTCACAAAACTCAAAACAACCAACATGATTGAAACAAGACACAGTGAGAGGAGAGGCCATGATTTCCCTTGTAGTTATTGGTTCAAATGTATTAATCTTCCCTCATATATGGTGATTTCTCCTTGATATTTTTCCTCACCATCACCTCTATCTTCTTCTTTAGACATTTTTGAGTTTTAACTTAGGAAACCCTAGGGTAAAAATTGGAATGAGATGAAGGGAGAATGAGACGAGATGGCTAGCTTAAATGGATGAAGGAAATGATTGTAAATAGAAAACCTAGGTTAATGAAAACCCTAGGGATTAACCATGCTCATGATTGATATGGGCTTAGGGAGGTGAACAAATATATGATGTATAAAAAATGATAATGAACTAAAAATATGGTTTCATAAGCTATGACACTTTCAACTCTTGAAAGGAACAATAAAGATGTGAAAAGAGCAGTATTTTATGGCCACTTACTGATTAAAAACTCCTTGGAGAATTTTATGAGGAAACTAGAGCTCGATGGAAATAGTGACAACCTTCAAAAAAATTGTTGTGTAAACGTGCAACGTTTCTAGGTAAGAGCGCAGCACTGGGAAGAACGCGTAGTACCAACCTCCAAATGCGCAACACCTTTGTTAATTACTCTAGGATTTCAGGGTAAACGTGCAGCACGGTTGGATGAGCGCGGAACGCTTGGATGAACGTGAAACGCCTTGCAATTTTGGCCCAAAATGCTCAGTAAACTCATAATTTTTCTCTTGCTGAAAACTCTTGAAGGCTAGATGGAAACAATGACTTGTTTTAAGATGTTAATTAGCTTTATATATTTAGTGAATTTCAATTTTAATCCAAATTACCCACTGTTCTAATGTTATTTCTTCTTCTTTGACACTGATACTCTTTTTCTTATCTAAATTTTGGCATTGCAGGTTGATCAACATGGAGTTTGGCTCTCTTTCTCACTTAGGCTAAACATAATTTCACTTTGACAACTTTTGGATTGTATTTATTACATTTGAAAACATAAAATTAGATTCTGAAAAATTGAAATAAATTACAAATTTGACTTTTTCTATCAAAATGACATTTTGATATAAAAGTCATTAAACTAAAATACAACTTTGAAAGTATAATAAATCCATCATGATGATATTATTGAGTCCCTCTCATATATATATGCTGACCTCATCTGAATGAAGGAATGACCTTGATAAATGCAAAACCCTAATGACCTAATGAGACTATTTTCTGACCTAACCTTTGAATGAGACTTTGACCTTTGACTTTAAAGACTTCCAAGTGAACAGAGAATTTCCATAGGTGTTCTAATGCTCAAGGATTCATGGGAAAGAGTTAGCCAATATGATCTTTTGAGGGAGAAAAAATTTATTTGACAAAGACAACCACTAGCAGAAAATTTTTATGTCATGACATAATGGAATGATAAAAAAATTATTGAGAATGGGACACCTAATATGCACATGCAAATGTGCTTTTATCCCTAGTGGAAGTATGAAAATACTGACACTAAGACTGGACTCATTGGGGATGGAAGCTCTTTGGAGGTGTCAATAATACCATAGACCAAATGGCTAACCATTAGGTAAATACAGTCAAACAATCCAAAAAAATTCCATATTGTTAAACTGACTCAAAAAACCATTTAAAGTGACTGGGAACTGACTCAAAAAATGGCTCTGACACTTACTCAAAATTGACTTCAAAAATTTGAATACAACAGAAAATCAACAAGCCTTATGGCCTTCAATTCGGGCCCCAAGCCTAGATGGTCTTCTGCTCCAACCCTTGCAGAAAATATAAATTGGTATTTACAATGAAAGTGAAACATTCTTTCAAAAGTTGTATCAGAAATAATAATTTTTCAGGAGCCTACCATTGACTGGTCCTCCTGAACATTCCTATCCATTCATTTCTTTAAGAAAATAGGCATTCTGTCCTCAATAAGCCAAGATCTTGTAGGGTCCCTTCCAAATATTTTCAAACTTCTTGTGCTTACCTTTATCTTCATTTCTTACATCCCATCTCAGAACTACATCCTCCAGCTAAAATTTATCTGCCTTAGTCTTGCAATAATAAATCTTCTTTATTTTCTCCTGAAGCTTAGAAGTAGTCTGAGAAACTTCCTCCCTTTTTTTCTGAAGATGAATCATTTTATTTATTCGACGTTGCATATCATCTTCCTCACTATCTGCTTCCTGCAATAATCACATAATTGAAACTGCTCGTGATGTAGGAAACACTATATCTGTACCATAAAACAATTCAAGGGGTGACATACCTATATAATTCTTGGTGCTCACTTGGTCTGCCAAAAAAGAATTGATAAGTTTCCTATGCCAATTTTTCTTGTTCTCCTCTAACATTTTCTTAATGATATTCACCAAATATTTATTAGAGGACTCAACTAATCCATTGCCATGTGGATAATATGCAATGGAATGGCCCAATCTGATATTATACTTGTGACAAAACTCAACCATCTTATCTGACTTAAATGATGCAACATTATCTATAATAATATGTTGAGGAAAACCAAAATGAGACAAAATATTGGATTCTAAAAATTGAATTATTATTATGTCTATAGCTTGCCTTGTAGGAATAGCCTCGATCCACTTAGTGAATTAATCAGTGGTTGTTAGGATCCATATGTGTTGTGTCGATGATGTGGGATGAATTTCCCCAATAAAATCAAGTCCCCACTATTGAAAAGGAGCATTCACTACAACATGCTTCAGTGGAATAGAAAGGAGCTTCCTTTTTCCCTGAAAAACCTGACATTCATGACAGTTTGTGATTGTTTTGTACAAATCAAAAAATAAAGTTGGCCAATAATACCCTTCTCTCAACACTTTGTTATTTTTTTTTTCCAAAACAAATGACTTCCATAATATCCCCTATGAAAGTCATCCATTACCTGCTTAGCTTCATATTCAACCAGACAATTCAAAAGAACACCTCCTGGATCTTTCCAATAAAGGGCACTACCTAGAACGCAGTATTTAGAAGATTTAAACTTCAAAGACTTACCCTGAATTTTTGAAATTTGAGGGGGAGGACATAAGTGCTGAAGAACATACACTATATTAGAATACCATGGTGAAGTGAGAAACATTTCTGATACCTATATTAAAGCGCCATATTATTCATCATCTGACATTGTTGTAATAAGGTTTATGTCTAGAGCATGCAATTTGGATTAAGCCATCATATTGGCTAACCCTTACCCCCTGATCAGTTTGGTTGGCCTGATCTCGAGATCATACTCTAGCATAGCTGCTATCGCCCTACCTCTCAGGCCTTCAGGATTAGTCTGTGGGAGAATCTCTTTTACCGCTGCATTTGGAACATAGGCTATAGTATGTGAATTTAAAATATAGATCCAAAAATCCTTCAAGGTTTTGATAGGGGTTAAAATTGTTTCTCAATAATTTTAAAGTGAAGAGAAGCATCTCTAATGGCTTGACTGAAGAAAGCAATAGGCTATTCAACCTAATCTCTCTTTTGCATCAAAACTGTAGCCAAGGTATGCTCGTATTCCAATGCAAATATTATGAAACCACTAGTATAATATGGATTAACCAAAATAGGGGTTGTGCTTAAAGCAAGCTTTACCAAATTAAAAGACTTCATAGCATCAGTGGTCCATTTTAGACTACTTTCCTTCTTCAACATATTAGTCATTTCTCTCAAATGCTCAGCTAAATTAGGAAAAAATCTGTGTAGGAAGTTCATCTTACCATTGAAAGTCTATATGTATTTTTTGTTCTGCAGAAAACCTATCTTCTGAATGGCGTCTTCTCTAGAAGGATCGATGTGAATGCCATCTTTGGAAATTATGTGACCAAGAATTTTGCCTTCCTCCATGGAAAAAAGACTCTTCTCCAGACTTAAAGAAATCCCAAACTCCCTGCATTTCTGAAAATAATTCTCAAATGATACAAATGTTGATCATAAGAACTAGAAAACACTGTCAAATCATCTAGATATACTACTAAGAAAACATCTTTCTCATTAGAAAAGGCTATATCCATCGCCCACTGAAAAGTAGCCCCTGCATTCTTGAGTCCAAATGGCATTTTGACATATTGAAAGGTTCCCCAAGGTGTTGTGAAAGCAGTTTTACTTTGGTCTTCTTCATGTACCAAAATCTGATTATAACCTGAATAACCATCAAGTAGTGACATCCGTGATGCTCCAAATACCCTTTGCAGAAAATTGTCCATCTTAGGAAGGGGGTAATTATCCTTTAAATATACTTTATTCAAATTTTGGAAATCTATGCATAACCTTATTTCTCTAGTATTTTTCCTTACCAGAACCAAATTTTAAATCCAATCAAAAAACCTAATTGGCACAATGATACCTGATTTGTACAATTGGTTTACCCCTTTCTCAATGGATGGAAACATTCTTGGGTTTATCCTTCTCAGTTTTTGTCTGAAGGGATTTTGATTCGGCTTGATGGGAATAGTGTGCTGAATAATATTCTTATCAAACCTTCAAATATTCATAATCCCATGCAAAAACATCATAAAATTGAGACAGCAATTTAATGTACTTATCTTTCACCTTGGGAGACAATGTTTTAGACAACTTAACCATCTTGGGCTTGTCTACTATTCCAATTTTCACATCATCCACACCCCTTTTTGTAGAAATCAATGTCGGTTTTCTAGCCACATCATCCTGATAGAACATATCTTCTAAAGGTATCATACCTCTAGGAATAATATTGTCTTTCAGCTGCAAAACATTCATCTGATTGGCTTCTATGTCTTGATCAGCAACATCACAAACATCATCAATAAAAGCATCTTTGAATTTTCCTTCATTATGCAAAAAGCTATTAATTTCTTTGTCATCCCGAAAAAATTGCCAGTATCTTAGATTATATGGAACACTAGGTATATGTTTGACATGAATTTCAAATTTATTACTAGAGTTCATCAGAATTTTGAGATTACTTGCCACCATAGCAAGCGAATCTGCAATGATGTTCTGAGTTCTTGGCACTGCTGTTAATGTATACTCAGGAAACATTTTTAAGACATCCAAGACTGCATTTCTATAAGCTCCCATCCGCAGATGTTTTTCTTGATATTCTCCTTTCACTTGCTTTATGACAAGCTCAGAATCACCATAAACATAAATTCTTTTTGCGCCAAGTTTCTTCAAAATTTTGAGACATGTAATCAATGCTTCATGCTCAGCTTCGTTATTAGAAAATTCAAAAGCGAATTTATAAGAGCATTCTCTAACATTACTTGGTATTCCACCAAATTTAAAAACAAGACTTCGAATCCAAATACCAATACCTGCACCTTCCTTACCCAAAGCACCGTCGAAATCCATGCACCATAGGCCCTCTTCATATTCTAGATGTTGAAACTCAACTTTTGGTTCTAATTTACATTGGCCAGTCACCTCATTTTTCTTTTCTGCAATTATTTTTTGTTCCTCGAGAGGATTTTTAGAATAAGGTGGCATTAAATAAGGCACCCTTTTTTCTCTTTATCAAGATTTTCTCTGAAACTTTCTGAAACTTTTGGCATGTCTTCTATTACTACTAGCTGATTATTCACATCATTCAAATCACCATCATTGTACAAAATAAAAGTTTCTAGGTTTGTATGTACAACCTTTATTGGATGATTTTTGTGGAGGTAAATCCCCTCTATGGAAAGAGGCGATCCCACTAGCCCTAGATTGGGTCTAGCAACAATCGAATCACGTAATGACATTGGTTCCTAGTTACAAGAAAGGCAAAGATCAGGATAAGTAGCCTACCTCAAATCCCTCGCTAATGTTGTCAAGGAAGAAGCGGTGCTCCTCGTCCCTAGCTTGACAGATCATAATCCTTCCATTCGCCATGTCCGGACACTTGTACACATGCAGAGAAATGACGACGTACAACGTAATACTTAAAGCATGTAACTATATATCAGTTAGAGAAGATATAATTCGTTGCATTACATAAAAGAGTAGATACGAATGGAACAAAAATCACATTCGCTTATATTATAGATGACAAAAAAGGAGATTACAACCAAATGCTCTGACACTATGATATTCCTTCGGCGGGGCTTGTAGTGGAGCATGTCTCAACAAAGCCTATCAGGAATCTGTACAAAGCTCTCTCTCTTACGGGGTTCTCCTCGGCTCTTCTCTCAATAGTCGCCTAGATATAGTTTTCTTCCCACAAGTTCAGCTAGCTAGCAAATGGAGAGGGAAAACTTTTATAGAGAGAGGAAGGGAGGTTGGGATCCTTATAATCATGGGATAGGGTCCTATCTCTTAGGAAGATTCCATGAGAGGTGGAAAACCACTTCTTAATCAGGGAGATCCGGAGGCAAACAACCCAACTTATTCCTGATGATTCATTCTGAAGTTGTTAGAATCAAACTTCCGCCATTTATTTTTTAAAAAATTCCTCAATAGGCTTCGCACAGGTGAGACACAGGGATAGAGCGCCAGCTGGCATGCTCGTTAGTGTGCATTTTTCCCATTGGCTCGAGCAATGAACTGGCTACCCGCACTAATGCCAAAACATGGATTTTTAGGGTTTTCCAGAGGAAATGTTCTTCAGGAGAATTCTTGCCCTTATGCAGAAGGATGTCATCAAGGTGTTTTCAGGAAATTTTACTATTCACAGGTCACAGGAATAGTCCTCCAATGTACGGGATGAGGGATTACAGGGACATTGAAAAATTTCTGTGTAACAGATGCCCCCTAAAGCATGAGGTCCGAGACAGAGGGAGGGGTGAAATGCTTTATGAGAACACACCCAACTGAAAACACTGTCGTTGGAAAACCTGTGAATACAAATACAACTAATATCTCTGATACATGATAGGTGGTATGGGTGCAGCCATCCATAATAGAGTGTACAAAAACTGGGATCCAAGGTATGGATGCAGCCATCCTGTAAATAAGGACCAACAAGTAGACTCAAGTATGGTCGCAACCATCCAATCAAATGAGTCATATAATAAATCATAATAATCCACGAAGAACCAACAACCTGGATGTTTATCAGACAAAATCTATGGTCTTGCACTCCATCTCGACCCAAACAGAGTATAAGTTCGAGCATGCAAATATGTGAGCTGAAGTCGAACATGCAAGAACATCGTCTGATTACCAGCCGATAATGAAAGATGTTAATGGACGCAAGAGAAACCACCAATAAAGCTGATGGCTCTCAAGGTACTATAAGTACAATCCATGAAATGTGAATAGCAATTTGGCATCAAACACCCGTGGAATCATCTGATCGAAGGCTAATAATGAGAACCTTGCGTCGAATGTGAAGAACCTATGATTAAGGCATGTAGGCTCTAAGGCACCTGAAGGGAGTCTCTAGATCAAATTCTTTGAAAATGAGTTGAAGTCGACATGAAGCAACCTCGATTGAAGTTGGGCGATAATGTTTCCCACGTCATCGAAATGAGACAGAGGAACATGATGTTTTTGAATCAAGACCAACAGAGAATCAGAGGGAGGTTGAAAAGCTACAGAGGCCAACTTCTCTTGAATATATTGGCAGCACAACATTGGATTTTGCAGTGTTTTACATCAAGGTATCTGAGGTCATGGTGACATGGCAAAGAGCAGATGAGTGGTCAAAAGAGATTACCTAAACCCATGAAGGCAAGAAGATAACGAGATGAGATGTCCCCAACCCAACACGAATGCAGACAAGTGCCATGTTCAAGAGCGACATACTGCTGACACGACCGCGATACTGGTTCCATTTTCCCCCACCATTTTTGGTGAGTACCCCAATTATTTTTGAAAAAAAACTTGAAGGGGATAGCATGTCCTTGCGATATAAGTTTTTCCTTCGAACAAATCCATCCTAGTACATTTAACAAGCCCTAGGAAGGAGGAACTCGCGTGATGTCATTACGACGAAGTCCGATGTCATCAGTTTTTAATGAGTCTGAAAAAGGAATAACTCAATGTCTTTTCATGTTTAGAGAGTTTGAAAAGACATTAGAAAAGAAAACTCCAACAGTCCCTTTTTTTAAATAGTCCCACAGATCCGAAAAGGTAGCAAACTTTGTATGAGAGAAACTCCTAGTCGTGATAGGCTAGGGTATTCCTTTTCCGTAAATAATCTATCCCAGCCCGAAAAAGGGGTAAACATATACTGGGTAGATGTCATTTTTCTGCGAATTTAATGAGCTCAAAATGACAAGCGACTCGGTTATCTTTTCAATTTTAGAGAGTCAGAAAAGAGCTGAAAGGTGACTCCAGTAGTGACTTTTTTGTGTTTTTACCGAGTCTGAAAAAGTATAAAATAAAACTCGCGTCTTTTCCCTAACCACGTGAAAACCTATTGCTACACAAAAAGCAAGTGTAAAACCCATTTTTCGAAAAAAATATGATAAAATATCGGAAAAACAAGTCCCAAAACCTAATTTTGATTTTGAAAAGTTATAAATATTACCAATAGTAAAAAATTATTTACGTTTCACCTTTTTACCTCTTTGTAGAGCGATAGTGAACCATTTCCTTTGCGATCTTGAGGCACCAATTGTGAGAAATCCAGTGGAGAATCTGGATCTCGTCTTCTTCGGGTAAGAGCCGCTTCCATTAGCCATATTTTAACTCATTTTTCATAGCTTTTAATTTTCATTTGGCATCCCTGAGGGGAGGAATTTCAAAATTAGGGCCTCTGCAGTTGGCACGGGTACCAAGCATGGACCCGCACCAATCCAATCTATTTTACACAGAGGCTGCACCAGTTGGCGTGACTGTTATCTAGACAGTCGCGCCAACAGCGCAACACAAATTCCGCTTAAATTTAACAAAAATAGAGCCATTTAATTGTTGTTTTAAGTACCGAAGGGATCTTGCAATGTTTCTATGACCAGATTGATGCGGGTACACAGCAAAAATGGTAATTGAATGGAAGAAAAGAGAGCACAGTGAGGAAAATTAGTTGGTAATGGAGAATGAGCAGTGTATGAATGCTCTCCGGAATTGTGGTTTGAAAAAATTCTTCCTAACGCCATGTGTCTGCGCTCAGCCCAAACTACTGCAATATCTGATTAGCATTTGGGATGAGGACGAGGAGAAGTTTAAACTTCGAGATCAAGTACTCGAGCTCGAAGTGTCAGATGTGTAATTTTTCACTGGACTGTCACGTAGGGGCCCATTTCCTATCTTAACTGGCACCAGGAATTCTGGTGAAAACATGACAATGGTCATGGACAGGGTGTGTGCAGGGGCACGCAAAGGGTCAGGTAGCGGAAAGGTAGACATTCAGACCATTCCTGATCTAGCACTCAGAGTAGTGCTACATACTATTACGTGGGTTGTGGGTTTGTAGGCACCACACGAGGCTACCAAGACACAGCTCCTCCTTACATCAGAATGTATGAACCCAACAGTGTTTGACTGGGCCACAACCATGACTATGAAAATCAAATGGCAACTGACCAAATGCAAGAAGACCAAACTGAAACAGTTTGGATATGGGTCAATTTTGGTATCATTCTTCCTAAAACGGCTACCTATATTCTAGTGCCAGGGGGCCATTGTCCCAGATCCACTATTGAGAGAGCCACGGATGGCTCGATGGGCAGAATTAATGCCTAGGGCAGGGGGAAGCCAGCAAATGTCATGGTAGCTCGAGTTCTTCCAATGGCTCTAGTGACAGTTGATCTTCGTAGAGGACTAGCCCTATGTGAGCACTGATTTCACTGGATACCCAGACCTTCTGCTCCAGGAAGGAAAGGACTGGGATGAGGAGCTTGCTAAGACTCTTTTTAATCTTCTGAGTTTTATGATTTTTTGGTATACATGCATGTTCTAATAGCTGATCCTATATGTATGCATATGTTGGCCCAGAGAGGCCCACCGAGATGTCACTAGTAGCGAGGAGGACCCCTCTCGCCTATGACCCTCAAGGTGAGGGGGGCGAGGGGGACGAGCTTGTACAAAACCTAGAGGGGATCGCTCGTGGAGTTCTGGATTATGCTCGCCTAGCTGATTTTACTTTAGCTTATCAGAGGCACACCGTAGGGGTGCCGAGTCATCCCCTCCACTCACTAAGGCGGTTGGTGTGGGTAGTGACGTGCTACCATGAGCACCATGTTGATTGGTTGCCTAGGCTTTTTATACGCATATTTTTTGAGAGACATGTTGTCTCTGGATGTAACTGAAATAAACATGTATATTTTTGGTCTTATATGATGCACATGTTGCAAACACTCAACATATATATATACATCTATTTCCTACATGGATCTTACTTACATATGATGATGTTTTTAAAAATTTTGTAAATGTCTATCTAATACCATGTTAGCTACTGCATCTGTTAGTGTATTCATTCGTCTTGGTATATGCTGATATGTAATGTAATCAAAATTTCTTTCAAGTAAATGAATACGTAGATACAGTCTTAAGATGCAAGGGTTTCTAACTGAATAATGACCATTGAGCTGCAAAACCACAAGCTGTGAATCTAGATGTACAAGTAACGTGCAAATACCGAGGTTAATAGCCTCGTTTAATAATTCCAAAATGGCACTATATTCCACGAAATTATTTTATTGTAGGCCCTAGACAAACACCCTGTAAATTAACCAACTCACCAGCAGGATTGTAAATTACTCAAGCTACCGAAGATAGGTTCCTAGTACTGCGGGTGGCACCATCCATGAAACCGACATAAGGAGTAATAGACATCTGCACAATCAGGAAGACCCAATGAGCATAAAAATGCTTACAAAGCACACCACACCACACATGCACAAAAATGAAAAAATCACCTATGTACATATACTACGCAAGAATGATTCAAGCATAATATTTTCTCAGGTATAGCCCATTTCTGGGTTGCGCCAAAGGAAGACCTTCATAATCGATCAGCTCATAAGCCCCGTTTTTCAATACACGTTTAATGATATAGGGCCCATGACACATAGGTTGGAATTTTCCTGCCCCAAGCTTTTCGTGAGCTTGATAATACAAGAGGACGAGGTCCCCTTTGATAAAAGAGCGTGTAGAAACCGTTTGATCGAAATGCGATTTAACCCATTTTTTTGTGCCCACGGTAATGACAAGATGTAATCGGAGAGGTGGTGCACACATCTTGCATTGGAAGATCTGGCACACGTGACACTTTCGTACTGCAACAATACAGTCTTTAAATATAAACGGCCAGAAATAGCCTGCATGAAGGATCTTCTGTGCTGTAGCATAACTGGACATGTGACCGCCATAGGCACCACTATGATAGTAATTCAGAACTTTCTCAGCCTCTTCTAAGGTCAAACATCGGCGGAGTACGGAATCGACCCCAACGCGATATAGGGTATCTCGGACAATGCGATATGGTTGTGATTGATGTCGAACGCGGTGTTGAGCATCCTTCGTTAACTCGGACCGAAAGGTCAATGTCTGGAGGTATACGATGATATCACTGTACCATGGATCGAGAGTGTTGATTAAGAAGAGAGATTTGTTTGGAATATGATCCTCGGATTGAGACAGAACAGAGTCGGTAGGGAGAGAACAAATGAGATTAGCCAAAACCAATTATTTCTTAGATTTGGTAGTAGTGAACTCCAAATCTAACTCTTGAAGGATCAAAATCCATTTTGAGTATTTGCCCCGCAGTAATTGTCGGAACAAAATGTAAGTCATGGGGTTGCAGTCGGAAATCACGGTTACCGTGCACAACAGGATGTAATGGAGAAACCGCTAAACAGCCTGGACTGTGGCCAGTGCCAACTTCTCGACAGGTGCATAACTTGTTTTAGTGACGAGGAGATTCCAAGACAGATAATAAATCACATGTTCATTACCATCATCTTCATCCTGTACGAGAACCATGGAAATTGTACTGAATGCAGCAGCCAAATAGAGGGTAAACTCGTGATGATAATTTGGAGGATGTATTAATGGAGCTTTGACAAGCAACGTCTTAAGGTTATAGAAATATTGCTGAGCAATCTCGTCCCAATAGAAAGTGACGTCCTGTTTTAGAAGCCACATAAACCCTTTCGCTACCTCTGCATAGTTTGGGATAAAGCGACGTAAGAAATTCGCTTTCCCTTGAAGAATCTGAAGTTGATGCAACGAGGATGGGGAGGGGAGATTAACGATAGCCTCAACCTTGAGAGGGTCAAGGCAAATTCTGTCCTTAGAAACAATGAAAACTAAAAGCTGACTAGAATCAACACAGAAGATGCATTTTTTAGGATTAAGCCTAATGTTGTAACGTCTGCAGCAGAGAAAAATCTGGCAGAGATGTTCTGAATGGTCTTCGCATAGAGCTGAATGAGCCGGAAGGTCATCTAGGTATGGCTAAAGAACATTGCATATGTCGTAAAAGGCGTAGGACATGGCACACTGGAACATAGCCGCAGCGTTTTTTAAGCCGAAAGGGAGCTTCTTATAGGCGAATGTTCCCCACAAACAGATGAAAGTAGTCTTATGTTGATCGGATGGAAGGATATTGATTTGATTATAACCTAAAAAGTTGTCCATAAGGGAAAAAATCTCACTCCTCGTGCAATCGTCAATTATTTGATCAATAAAGGGGGTGGGATAGTTGTCCTTAGGGAAAGCTTGATTGATATCTCGATAGTCAACACAGATTTGAATTGTGCCCTACTTCTTATCCACAGGGACGATATTGGAAACCCACTCTATCAGAGGGATCGGATATATGAAACGCACTTTAAGAAGTTTCTCAATTTCAGCTTTTATAGCAGCGACTTTTTGAGGATGCACTGGATGCAGATGCTGGCACACAGGCCTCACACCAAGATAGGTGGGAATTTTGGTGCACGATGATACTAGGATCAATTCCAAGCATCTCTTCATAAGACCATGTGAAAACATCACAGAATTTGCGGAAGAGACTAGTGTACACTTGAATCTCATTGGGAGAACAAGTGACTCCCACATGGATGTTCTCGACGACCCCCAGTTTGACGGGGATGTCGATAGGCATCATTTGGGTAATATTACTTAGATTGTCTTCCGAAAAAACTTCATGAGTCAATATTGGCATTTGGAGTGGCGGAGAGGGAACCTAAGATGCAAAATTCTTGAGAAAATTAGACATTGGCCCCAGGCTAGGCATGAACGAGGAACGATGATGCCCATCACTCCACAACAGATCTTCGAGAGACATAGTATCTACGATAGCTTCGTCAGACGGAAAAAATTCTCTCAAAGGATCAGGCGAATCTACATCGCCGAGCTAAGGGGATTGAGAATAAACACCAAGAGCCATGCTTAAAGGAGCATTATCAATAGGGGGAGGATCCGATGCGGAAATGATCTCACAATAATTGATTTCAACCAGGGTCAGAGGCATCGATTCTCCAAAAGAGGCAACCTGTTAAGGAGAAGGGACGATCCGCGAGTCATCTGACCTGGAGATCATATTGACTTGAACAGTGTTCGGTGGTGGAATGGGGAAAATACCCATGAGAATAGGGTCCTTGAAAATACCAAGTCCTATACTGTCAAGGGGATTAGGAATTTGATCCACGTATGGCACATTTTTCTCAGAGGATGACGTAAAGAAAGACAACTAATCGACAGTAATAATCTTGCCCTCATGTGGAAAATTCAAAATTCAAAAGAGGGTTGATGGAATGCACAACATGGCGTGGGTCCAACTGTGACCGAATAGAAGATTGTAGTTGAGTTTGGCATCAAAAAATTCCACTTCGACATCGACTTTCTTACCTTTTAATGTGATCGGTAAGCTCGCGAGAACACCCAAGGTAATACAGTCAATCTGTTGCACCGTTTGGGTCTCAGGTTTTCATGATGAAGGGCATTGGGAGATGAAGTGAGGGCTGGAGAGCCAATGGCCTTCCAGCAAGTAGATGAAATAACGTAGGTAGAGGCACCTTCATCCACAACGGCTCTGTGAATATTGAGGCCATTAATGCCAACTTGTATAACAAGCACAATTTTGTGCGGGAGTTAGGGGACAAAATTATCTAGATCAAAGGTGAGAAGGCTAGAATCAGCAGGATCGATTCCGCCGATTGCAGATAACAAAGCTTTTCATTGAGACAGACAACTCTGAAGCACTTCCAATGAGGACATTGCATAAGGCGCCTGTTCCAAATCCTCAATAATGTTGTAATGCTAAGCACCACGGGTGTTTGGATTATAGGAAGACTTTCGGAGAACACCTTTGGAAGGTGGGCGTACAACGGGTTCAGCACTAGGCCTTTCAATCTCAAGGGTACCAGAGGTAGGTGGGGGAGGAGGGCCATCAATGACTTCCTTCCCAGCTGCTTGGCGTGATCCGATATAATCCTTTGACCGAGTAGTAATAGAAACAGGTGCAACACCATTCATCATGAAAACCTGAGACCCAAACGGTGCAGATGGCGAAGGATGCTCAACCTTCTTGGTCTGCTGAGATGGAAAAGGTTCCTTAAGAACTGCCGGAGTTCCCTTAGAGCCCTTAAGAAGTTGACTAACCTCGGATCGTCTACGACAATCTTTGGTGTAGTGCTCTTTGTCACAGATCAAGCAAGGGTACTTCGGTTTTCATTGTGAACCATCGTCAGCACGTGGTTTGGACGATTATGGTTTTGGGGCATTGGATTTGGCTTTTCCTTTGCCCTTATTTTTCCCTTTGGAAGTCTTGTCTGCAGGATTGGCCTAGAAGGCATTGACCTCCGTGGTCTTACCAAAATCTAGAGTAGCCGGAGGAGCAGAATTGTTGGAAAAATTAAATTTTTGCTTCCCATTACAAGACTTACGAGAAGTCTGAGAGACGGAACCAATAGCACCGTAAATCGATGGGGTAGCTGGTGCCTTAGAGGTCCCTGGTCACGAGGCATCAGTCAAGATGTCGTATAACATGTCGAACTGAGAGTACACTAAATCAAGGTACTGGGCACGAGCAATGGCTTGTTCCTCGATTACACATGCCCCCATAGAAATTTCTTGTGCAATCTTATTGACAAAGGAGGTAGTGAACCAGTGAGTTAGAAGTTGATCAGGAATGTCAAACCTGATCAGAAAACGACGACATATCCATTTTTGAATATGATCTGAAATATGAGTGGCTTTGTCCTGTTTCAGATATGTCAGGAGATGTGTCCCGGCTTCATAACAAATCGGTAACTAGAAATGCATCAGGAATGCCATAGCTAGAGTATTAAAATCTTAAAAAATACCACGGGGTAGCTCTATGTACGATTTAGCAGCAGTGTCAGTGAGAGTGCGCTGGAAAAGACATAGACAAACAAGTCATCTATCCAAGAGTTCGAAGAACACCACAAATGGTATGTCATGAAATGTGCTTGGGGGTCTTCTCCAGATTTACCCTCAAACTTAGGACAATCACCAGGCACCTTCGTCGGAACCGGAGGCCAATATGGAATATGAAGAATCAGATCATTGGTCAATTCGGACACATTCAGTAATTCCAACGTGGCGAGAAAAGGAAATTGAGGGTTAAAATGCATGCCAGGTCCCCGATAAGGATCTGTACCTGTACTCTAGCCTGGTTGAGCATAACTATGCCCCCATTGGTTTTGTCCCAGAGGATTCTAACCATAGGGGGTATAAGCCAGATAATTGGGTTGATATGGTGGCTGAAAACCAGGATATGGGGGTTGATAACCAGGGTATTGATTCTCATTATATGTGCGCCCCGATTGAGTAGTGTATGGATTTGACTACGGAGTATAAGTATAGCCTGCCTTTTGAAGGTAATAACTAGAACCTTGGGTCGAGTTGTAAACCGGTCGAGATTGACCTTGAAGGTCATAGCCGCCTTGGGGTCGAACGGGTTGCTGGTAAGTGGGGCCCTACTAAGTCGAATAAGTCGGGTGCACAGGTGGATTTAACTGTGGCATAGAATAGATCGGCTGCTGAGTAGGGTTAACAGGTTGTGCAGGTTGTCCTAGTTGAATAGGCTGACCTAGCTGCACAGGTTGTCCTAGTTGAACATGTTGACCTAGCTGATGAAGGACACTAGGTTTCCCTGGCTGAGCAGGTTGGCCTGATGGCGAGAGAGGGCCAGGTTGTGCATGATAACCAGGTTGACTTGTGACAGGACCATAAGATGGCCCTGACTGTGCAACATTTTGACCAATTGGAAAATGAGGTTGCTGAGGTTGCACCAAAGGTTGAGAAGGATGGGTTTGCCCCCGAGGACCGTATGGTGGTCCAAGTTGATACCCCAGTTTCCTTGATGGTCCTTAAGGTTTCCCCGGTTGGACCACAGGGTGAGGCTATAGAGGTTGACCTTGAGGATTCTAAAACTACCCTTGCGGGCCGTCCAATAATCCCTGCTAGACCGAAGGTTGTCCCTGTAAGGGTTGTCCTTGCGGGTCATATGCATACCCTGGCTTGGCTGAAGGTTGTCCTTGGAAGGGTTTTCCTTGTGGACTAGAAGCATATCCTTGCTAAAAAGAAAGGTTGTCCCTGAAATGGTTGCCCTTGTTGATTAGAAAGTTGCCCAGGCTAGGTAGATAAAAAACCATTAATATACTGATGAGCCTCAGGAGCAGGAAAACAAGGGGGTTGCCCTGCTCATCATACTAATATGGAAATACGTAGATCAGGCCACCATCTGCTCCATAATGGGAAAAGTAAGGATGATTAAGATCCTAAGAGGAGTGACCAACCTCAGAGATCGGCGACTCTAAAGACATTTGGTACTCCTCAAGAGAAATGTTCTCTGGAATGGCAGAAGCGATATAAACGTCTTCAAAAATTAACGAGGTCCTAGTTGACTGAGTAGTGACAATGGGTGTAGATGCAGCCATGTATATAGTAGGTCTAATAGGTGTTGATGTAACAAAAGGATATGTCGTAATAGGTGTCAACGGCAACATCCCTAACGAGGGAATGGCCAACCTTGTGGACGGAGTTGATACTACTATAGAGGGAATAGTGGCCATGACCTGACTTAAAGACCTATATCCAGCTGTGAGAGAAGGACCAGGTGAAGACATAACAGAAGGTTTGGGGATTTCTTCTGGAAAAAGCTGGTAATCCTCACCAGAAGTAGGAATTCCCTCACTAGGAGTAGGACTGTATGAGTCCATATCTGATCCTATCGTTAGAGCTTCTAAAAGACGACGGGGACTAGGAGGTATGAAAACAACCAAAAAGGGTGATCCCGATGTAAGGGGAGGGAAGTGTTCCCCTACTAAAAATCCAAACCAAGCGTTGGACAAGGGCCAATTGACGTCAACTGGTCCTCCAAAGGGAAGTTCACATATAATAGGTCTGTCGTCAAGAAACTTGGATAGAACGGGCTGCTGATGCTTAGCAGAGGACTAGGAGACCTCTGATGAATCGTCTGTATAAGGACTACCAATAGATGAAATTGATTGTTCCACCACTGTGACTATAGCGAAAAAAAGGAAGAGATTAGAAACAAAGACGCACGAGAAAAAACCAAGGCCAACAAAAACAGGCCAAAAAAATCAATCTGTAAGTGGGCGTGTGATCGTAGGTGATTAATTTTACCACATTGAAACTGGAAATTTCACTATTTCATGTTTTAAGAGTCTAGAAATGAGTAAAAGGTGACTCTATCACTTTCAGTTTGGAAACAAGTGTGAAAGGACAAGCACTTGATGATCTTTTCAAATTTAGGGAGTCAGTAAAGATAAAAAATGACTGCTCTAGTAATCTAGGTAAATGGGTGTACCAGATATCCATGAATTTCCATATACACCTTAGTAAAAATTAAAGAGAAATCAACCAAGGACTTAACGTACGTGCAGGTAATCTCCCTGAATGCTGTGTTTGGTGTATCATGGGTAAAAGGCGGCAGACTCGGCTTCCTATGGATAAAGGATTTGCAACCTAATGGGATCTCCCTTTATATACGCGACAGTATGGGGAGCACAAGTCCATACTAGCATTGTTTGTAGCCAGATGGCGAGTGACAACTGCTAGGCTTAAAGACGCTGGAACATGCCTCTACCTTAGACTACTAAATGTTCCATTAAGTTTCAATGCTGGCGTAGGTTAATTCAGTAAATTTTAAAGTTGATCTTCAATTTACGTTTCAATTTCAGGGCCCTATCAAATGTTGGATCTCATAAAACCTCTAGATGCAAACTACATGCCACAAAACATCATTTCGTTCAATGAAGAGCTATCTACGGGAGGATTGAGAGCTTTCAAATGATATCGAAATGAACACACAAAAACATCCACTACTGTTTCAATGCAAGCTAATGAAACTAGAAAACTTTTCTCTAGAGTTATAAAACACTAGTAATGTGAAAGAGATTTCAATTTCCACTACGCCAATCAAAATGAAAAATATATATATATTTTTTATTTTTCACTATATTAGAGTAGATGCACTAAATGAATGAAAAACTAATGAAAACATCAATTCGAGAATGATAAAGAGAGAGCTGAAAAAAAATCAAGTTTACCCAAATCAAACAAGTGCAATCGAGACTCAAACCAATCATGAAATCCCTCAAAGCGAAGAAGAATCTCGAAAGAGACTCAAACAAACCGTGTAATCTAGGCTTGAAGAAACACAAAGCGAAATCGAATGAAAGAGAGAACAATCACTCATTAAAAATAATGATTCAATGGGATTCAAGAAGATGAATGCAAAGAAGCCGAAACAAAGCTGACCTGGAAATCAAAGACCCAAAACTCCCATGGGACGCTCAGAACACTGAAGCACCTAGAAGCCCTAGGGCTAAAGTGAAAAACTCACAGAAAAAGGAAAAAAATTGGAGGAAAAGGGCTAAACACAGTTAAAAATGACTTCAAAGCACTCAAGCAATCAGAAAAATGAACCAGGACCAAAATTCAAGCTTAGAAATCCTAAGAACATGAAAACCCGAATACCAATCAGAGTTGGCGCAGGTACCTAATGAGCAACAAGTGCCAGTTGGTGCGAATGTTAGGGTGATAAATGCGCCAATCGAGTTTACCCTAGAAAAATGATAAAATTGAACTCACAAAGACTAGATCTGGTCTTTTAGGGGCTGAACAGGGGTTTAAAACCAAGGGAGGTGAACTAGAAAAGCAGACTAAACAAACGAAAGCCAAAAACAAACCAATAGAGAAAGGACTAACTCCCACTGCTCCCTAGTAGAGTTGCCAAATTTTTGTGGAGGTAAATCTCCTCTGTGGATAGAGGCAATCCCACTAGCCCTAGATTGGGTCTACCAAAAATTGAATCATGCAATGACGTTGGTTCCTAGTTACAAGAAAGACAAAGATCGCGATAAGTATCCTACCTCAAATCCCATGCTGCTGTTGTCAAGGAAGAAGTCGTGCTCCTCATCCCTAGATTGACAGATCACAATCCTTCCGTTCGCCATGTCTGGACACCTGTACACATGTAGAGAAACAACGAAATACAATGTAATACTTAAAGCATGTAACTATATATCAATCAGAGAAGATATAATTCGTTGCATTACATAAAAGACTAGACACACGAATGGAACCAAAATAAGAGTTTCTTATATTATATATGACAAAAAAGGAGATTACAGCCAAATTCTCTAACGCTATGATCTTCCTTCGGTGGGGCTTGCAGTGGAGCGCATCTCAACAAAGCCTGTCGGGAATCTGGACAAAGCTCTCTCTCTTATGCGGTTCTCCTAAGCTCTGCTCTCAATAGTCGCCCAGTTATAGTTTTCTTCCCACGAGTTCAGCTAGCTAGCAAGTGGAGAGGGAAGGCTTTTATAGAGGGAGGAAGGGAGGTTGGGATCTTTATAATCACGGGATAGGGTCCTATCTCTTAGGAAGGTTCCATAAGAGGTGGAAAATCACTTCCTAATCAGGGAGATCCGGACGCAAAAAACCCAACTTCTTCCTGATGATTCATTCTGAAGTTATTAGAATCAAAATTCCACCATTTATTTTTAAAAAACATTCCTTAATAGGCTTGGTGCAGGTGAGACACAGGGACAGAGCACCAGCTGGCACACCCGCTAGCGTGCATTTTCCTCATTGGCGCGAGCAATGAACTGGCTACCCGCGCTAATGCCAAAACATGGATTTTTAGGGTTTTCGAGATGAAATGCTCTTCAGGAGAATTCTTGCCCTTATGGAGAAGGATGCCATCAAGGTGTTTTCAGGACATTTAACTATTCATAGGTCACAGGAATATTCCTCCAATGTATGGGACAAGGGATTGCAGGGACAGTGACAAAATGATGTGTAACAATGATTGATAGGCTTCTCCTTACTAGTTATCATATATTTCATTTTCTTTTCCTGGTAAAATTTCCTCAATTGCCCAAAAATAGGAATAGTAGCATAAGAGAAGTCAAGTTGTAAAGTACCTTTGAGTTTATCTCCCCATGATCTAGATAGTAGCATGTCGAAACAAGGTGGTATACCACCACATCCATCAAAACATTCTTGGTCGAGGTTTGATCCAATGAAACCACTAAATTTTTAATGAGACCAATGCAGTGAACTCTACCAGAATCAAATGAAAAAAAATCATGATAAGGTCAGGTGATATCCAAGCCCATATTTTCCATAATAGCCTTAGGCATCAAATTGTGAGGGGCCCTGGAATCAAGCATATCATTATGAAGTATGTGCTCATGCAGTCTTAGGCTCAAATAAAAAGGAGAAACCTCACTCTCTTCTAATTGACCATCTATACCTGGAACGAAAATGAGCTTGGGGTGATCATCCTAAACATTAACCATATCGGACAAAGGATCAACTAGCAACATTTTAGACACCTGATGTTTGTAATGACTATTATTTACTAGTTTTCTCAAAGGAATGTACACTTTCAATTTAGCTATTTCATTTTCTAAATTAAAAGTTGTGACTTTATCTACCTCTTTGACAATAGGATCTCTTCTATCATTTTGAACCATTATATCCTTTTTTTGAGTGTCTTCCTATTTAGTAGTTGAGCTTCTTGATGGCTGGCTGATGTTACTATGGTTTTGATCTGCATGTTCTTACCCTTTCTCTGATTATTAGGAAGATCATTATTTGACTAGACCTCTTTTATTTTTTGAATGGGATTGACAGGTACATCTCTCCTCGTTAGCAAATATTGTTTCTGTTGTGCACTCAAAGCATTCATATATCCACGCTGGTAATCATCTGATTCTGTTTCCAAATCATCATCATTTTCCAAGATATAGTCTTCATGTTTTGGAGGATCCATATTTTCATTATACTCATCATCGTCAGTCAGGAACATGGGCAAGCCACCTGTTGTAAAGAAATGATTTGTTTCAACCACTCGATCTTCATCTTTCTCTTCTTCCACTCCTTGGACATAGTTCTGCTACAACGAGGTCCAAATCTGTTTTCATTGTTGTGTTGTTCAGTCAGGTGCTTTCTGCTCTCTCTGCTTGATTCTAAACTGAGGCTGCTGCCCTCTGATATTTGGATTTCAGATTTGTGTTTCAGGTCTATCTGAGATAGACAGTAAGTCAACCATTCTCTCTAAATTTTGGAGTAATGAATCCATTTTTTCCTCGAAAGTGGATGTCTCCTCTTTGATAGTCACCCTCTTTTCAGATCTCATCCTTACTCTTTTGTCCAGCAAACTAGATTCCACACTTACAACATTCTTTTGCATATCTGCTAAAGCTGTAGGATCACATTCACGCAACTGATATGCCATATCAACATCAAATCCATTCGGGAACTTGACCAAAACCATATCCTTCAATGGTTCCATATGTTCAGGAAGAGCATTTTACACTACTTTAAATGTCACGCAATAATCTTGAACAAACTCACCAACATTCCTTTTGATTTTCTCATATTCAAACAAGATTTGAAGGGGATTATTCTTTTCTTCCCATCTTTCTAAAAACTGACGATGCAAAAATTCAAATGTCTCAATAGTGGCTACTGGTAGAGCTTTGAACCATTTTCTTACTTCCCCTCCCAGAATTTGTGCAAACAGTCTCATCTTCAAATCCTCTATATCAATTTCATGAAGGTCAAAGAAGTCATTCATCTTATCTACATGTTTTTGAGCTATCATAGGCTCAGTATTGTCAAATAAAGGGATTTTATTTTGATAATATATGGACATAGCACTCGAGTTCTGAGGGATAACAAGGGGGGACTATCTTGCAACCATGATGACTGGAGGTGGAGGATTTATAACAAGTTTTATAACTGGGATTTGAATGCCTGATGTAATCAAAGGAAGACTTGTCCCTGACTGAGTAATGTGAATAGCGGATGAAGAAGAAGGAGGGGGAAGAGGGATATTCTGAGTAACAGTAGATGAATTAATGGAATGTTGTGTAACCAGCTCCAAAAATAGAAGAAAAGAGATATCAATGCCTTAGAAATGAGCCACTTCAAGGGGGCAACCTCCAATACATTAAATAAATGAACAATTCTTGGATGATACAATTTACAAAACCTCCTTTCTATATATAGGAGTCCATGGAGCCATAATGTAATCCTAGTGGGCCACAATGTAATCCTATCTGACCTAACAATAATAATTTAAGGGCACAATAATAACAAAATGGGGGTTACAAGGGTACAATAACAACAATAAGGGGGTTACACTAACAACAACAAGGGACTATACTAGTCATATAGGGACCTAACATGCCCCTCTCCTTCAAAAAAGTGTTGTCCTCAACGCTTGAGTAGCTCTGGGTGCTTCTGTATAAAATTCTCATCCTCCCATGTAGAATCTTTAGTGGGTAGATTCTTTGACTTGATGAGATACTCTAAAATTAATCGATTCCGTAGTTGTCAAGTTCTTGTTTCCGTGACCGCTTCAGGTTCCAATATGATTTTTCCTTCCTCATCAAGTTCTGGCAATATTGTTTGAACTGGAAGATTTTCACCTATAACCTTCTTTAAGCATGAAACATGGAAAATTGGATGTACTCGCGAAGAAATAGGAAGCTTCAATTTGTATGCCATAGTACCAATATTTTGCAACACCTTGTAATGACCATAGTACTTTGGCGATAATTTATTATCCTTCTTAGCTTGCTTGAGGGACATTTGTTTGTATGGTTGTAGCTGTAAAAATACCCAATCTCCTACATCAAAACTTCTCTCGCTGCGATGTTGATCTGCTTGTTGTTTCATTCGATTTTGTGCCAAATTCAGGTTATTCTTTAAGAGTTGGAGAACTTCTTGCTAATGCTCGATGTGATCTTCCACTGCTTGAAGCTTCGAATTTTCCCTTAAAGATGATGTGATCGATGGTGGATGATATCCATAAAGTGCCATTAAAGGGGTCATTTTTGCTGCAGTATGGAAGGAAGTGTTATACCACCATTTAGCGAGAGGTAACCACTTTACCCATTTTGTTTGTTTATCAGATACAAAACAACGAAGATATCCTTCCAAAAATTTATTTACTATCTCAGTTTGACCATCAGATTGAGGATGATAAGATGAGCTATGAGCTAATTGAGTACCCAAACAAGAAAATAACTCCGCCCAAAAATTTCCAGTAAAAATGGGATCTTTGTCGCTCACAATAACCCTTGGGATTCCATGTAGCTTTTGAATTCTGTCCATAAATGTAGTAGCAAATGTACTTTCTTTAAATGGATGAGATAATGCACAAAAGTGTGTATACTTGGTAAGTCTATCAACTACCACCATGATGACATTATTTCCTTCGGACTTAGGTAAACCTATGATAAAATCCATTGAAATCTCCTCCCAACGTTGACTTGGAATGGATAAAGGTTTTAGAAGTCTCGGGGTCTTAATTGTCTCCACTTTATTCTGCTGGCACACCAAACATTCTGCCACAAACTCTTGAATATCAGATTTAAGGCCATCCCAAAAAAATTCTTTCTTTAC
Organism: Pinus albicaulis; assembly: GCA_034641835.2. NCBI lineage: Eukaryota > Viridiplantae > Streptophyta > Pinopsida > Pinales > Pinaceae > Pinus > Pinus albicaulis. Next base: position 203,673 of record JAXQQM020086667.1, on the reverse strand, counting down.
CCTGTGGTAATTTTTTAAAAATCCCGTGTGTCCTCCTAAAGGAGAAGTGTGCAATTCTAGAAGAATATTTTATTAGTTGGGAATTATTACAAAGATATAAGCGATCTTTGTACCATAAGGAATCATTTTTCCAACTAAATGTATCAGATGTACTAGGATCTTGCTGCAAATTTTGAATGAGTGTCCATACATCTTTGTCCTTCTTCCATTCATCTCTTGCTTCATTTATCCAATCTAGTTGGATAATAGAAATGGCACAAAGAAATGCTTCCACCTCTTCATTCTTTCTTGAGAGTGCATCTGCAACAACATTAAGCTTTCCTTTTTTGTAGATTATTTCAAAGTCATAACCCAACATCTTTGTGACCCATTTTTGCTGCTCTTCTGAAGATAGTCTTTATTCCAAAAAGTGTTTAAGACTATCATGATCAGTTTTTACCTTGAAGTGTCTTCCCATTAGGTAAGTTTGCCATTTCTTTAGTGCATGCAGTATTGCTAACATTTCCTTCTCATAAATAGATTTTTGTAAATAATTTACTTTGATTGGACAACATTCAAAAGCAATGGGTCTTCCTTCCTGCATTAAAACTGTACCAATTCCATTTCATGAGGCATCACATTCCACAATAAAGGTTTTTGTGAAGTCTGGCGTAGCTAAGACCGGTGCTAGGCACATTGCCTCTTTAAGATGTTCAAAGGCCTTAGTTGCTCAGGAGTCCATGAAAATGCATCTTTCTTCAATAATGTTGTTAGAGGTGCTGCTATTCTCCCATAATTCTTAACAAACTTGCGATAATACCCCGTTAACCCGAGAAATCCTCGCAACTTCTTTATGGTTGTGGGGACTTTCCATTCCTTAATGGCTTTAATTTTGTTAGGGTCTACCTTAACACCCTCGTGAGATACAATATGACCCAGATATTCCACCTCTTGTACTCCAAAGAAACATTTGGATTTTTTTGCATATAATTGTTTCTCCCGCAATAGTTTGAGCACCCTGTCAACATGTTCAACATGATCCTTCCAAGACCTGCTGTAGATTAGTATATCATCAAAAAATACTAGCAAAATTTTTCTAAGGAAGGGTTTGAAAATGGAATTCATCAACCCTTGAAATGTAGAAGGTGCATTGGTAAGGCCAAAAGGCATGACCAAAAATTCACAATGACCCTCATGAGTTTGAAATGATGTTTTTGGAATATCTTCAGTCTTCATTCTAATTTGATGATATCTTGAACGAAGATCCAACTTGGTAAAATAAATTGCTCCATGTAATTCATCCAATAATTCATCAATCACAGGAATGGGAAATTTGTCTTTAATGGTGAGCTTATTGAGCTCCCTATAATCCGGACACATTTTCCATGATCCATCCTTCTTGTGTACCAATACTACAGGAGCAGAGAAAGAACTTTGACTAGGTTGAATTATACCCGCCTCTAACATTTCTTCAATCATACGTTCAATTTCACTCTTTTGGAAGTAAGGATATCTATAAGGCCTGATGTTTGGAGGAACACTTCCTGGAATCAAATGAATAGCATGATCATGATCACGAATAGGTGGGAATCCTTTGGGAGTTTCAAACACCTTGGAATGATTGTCCAAGACTTGTTGGAGATCTGCAGAAATAGATGATTTTGATGTTGGAACTTCTAGTGAGCATAATTGTGCAATTACGCCTCGTTGTTCTTCCTTTAGAAGCTTTGTCATGACATTAGAGCTTATTATCCTTCCTGGCTTCCCTTCAATACCCCGTAATTCGACTTCCTTTCCTTCTGAAAAAAATTTCAAGAAAAGTTCTTGAAAATTAAAAGCTACCGTCCCCAAAGATTGTAACCATTGTACTCCTATTACAACATCAACACCTCCCATAGGAATGGAAAGAATTGGACTAGTCAATACATATTCCCCCATGGTTAGCTTGATATTATGGCATTTTCCAGAGCAATTTATAGTTCCTCCATTTTCAACCATCACTTGAAATTCTGGTGCTGGGTATAGGAAACAATTTAATTCCTTGGCTACCTTACAATGAATAAAATTATGGGTGCTACCTGAATCAATCAACACTATTACCTTTTTCTTCTTGATTTGTCCTTCTATCTTGAGAGTTTGAGGAGTGGTAATTCCTACCAGTGCATTACACGACATGGTCGGATTCATTTCTTCCTCTTCTAGGGCTGGTTCCTGGTGTATATCCTCTTCTTGTTCATTTTCTTCTTCCTCTTCACAATCTATGTAAAATAATTTCTTCTCAGCACACTTATGACCTTTAGTGTATTTGCTATCACAACTGTAGCAAAGCCCTTTGCTCTTTTTTCTTCCAATTGTTGTGGTGTCAACCTTGTAGGTTGTGGAAATCTAGGCGTAGCAACACTTCCTTCTTTATAGAATTGAGTGGTAGGCTTCCTTGTCGCCATAATTTTACATTCAAATTTTCTTGCCAACTTGAATGCCTTCTCCAATGAATCAGGTTCCAAAACACGAACTTCATGTTGGATGTTATCCTTTAGAGTGCCTATGAAGAGATCAATCCTGTGTTCCTCTGGAATATCAGTTACCCTTATATTCAATTTTTGGAAGTCCTCAATGTGCTGCCCCACTAAAACCTTTTGTTTGAGATTTATCAATTGGCTAAAGAAAGTGTTGCTCTTTGTATCCTCATAATGTGCTATCATTTCCTCCGTAAAAATTGACCAAGTGACAATTTTTTACGGGAGCAAAGCCATCGATACCATACAAATGTATTTTGTTCTAAATGTAAAGTTGCAATGCGTACCTTTTGTGTGTTTTTCACATTATGGAGATCAAAATATTGCTCCATCTGTAGTATCCATGTTACAGGATCCTTTCCATCAAACTTCCTCATATCCATTTTTGGAAAATGGTGGTTCTTCCCGCCAACATTAAAGTTTATGAAATCATGATTAACATTGATTTTTTTCTCATCATGAGGTTCTTCTACTATCTTTTGACCATTAGGAAAAATTTCTTGTATCAACTTTGTCAAACCTTTGATGTTTGTTTTTAGATCGTTATTCATGTTTTCCATGTTGTATTTCATGTCATCCATCTTAGCTTCCATGCCAACTTCCATTCCATCCATATTAGCTTCCACGCCATCCATCTGAGCCTGAACGCCATCCATCTTAGCTTCCACGCCTTTCTTCAAAAAATACATTTCATTTTTTGTTGCTCTTTGCGAGAGTGAAATTTGTTGCACTTGCTCTTGTAATTTTGATAGATCATGTTTCAATTCTTCATCTTCATGAGTCATAGTAGAGCCTTATGAAGGCTTAATGGGTGTTGAATCATTTTTACGGGCATATTTTAGAACCCAATACTAATATCTATTCTAAAATATGCCCTTGGAATCAATTCAAATTGATTCTCCAAACAAGACTTATGCAATTCGGAAAAAACAATACACACCTTTTTCTTGCTTTTGAGGATCTCGATATTGAAATTGGATTATATTTGTGATTGGAGCACTTCAATATTTTATTTTTGGTACCAATGTAGCCCTCTGAATTATATTTCAAATGCCACATGTCTGACATGATTTTGATTCGCCAAGACAAAGTTGTGTCCAATCTACCACAATGACCTAATTATGGACTGGTTTAGTAGAGCGAAATTGTACAACTTGCCACATGTCACTGTTTCATCCTTTGTCTCTGAAATTGATATCCAAGAAACTAAAGTCTGTGTACTTGCGACCACTTTTTACGACACTCAAATCTGATGCCCAGAGAGAGAGAGTTATTGAACGTTTCCCACGATCACCACTTTGCGATGAAATTTAGGAGCTTGAAAAAGCACTACCTTCCACAGATCATATCTCCAAAAATATTTCGAACCAAGCTCTGAAATGTTTTGACGAATTTCTTCAGGATTTCAAATTTGTACCGTAAGAATTTCAGATTCTAAACCTTCGTAGAAAAAAAATTACAGTGCAAATTCCACGATGACTTGTTTAGGATCCGGAAAACAATACCTAACTTCCATAGATCATATCTCCGAAAATATTGTGAACCAAGGTCTGAAATTTTTAGATGATATTCCTCAGGATTTCGGCTTCGCAACCTAAAAATATCAGCTTTTGAAACTTCGTAGAAAAAAAATTATAGCGAAAATTCCACGATTACCTATTTGGAGCAGCGAAATCCTAGAATCCAAAGCTCAGATACCAAATTTTGTGTAACCAGCTCCAAAAATAGAAGAAAAGAGATATAAATGCCTTAGAAATGAGCCACTTCGAGGGGGAAACCTGCAATACATTACATAAATGAACAATTCTTGGATGATACAATTTACAAAACCTCCTTTCTATATTAGGAGTCAATGGGGCCATAATGTAATCCTAGTGGGCCACAATGTAATCCTAGCCGACCTAACAATAATAATTTAAGGGCACAATAATAACAAAATGGGGGTTACAAGGGTACAATAATAACAATAAGGGGGTTAAACTAACAACAATAATGGACTATACTAGTAGTATAGGGACCTAACACAGAAGAAGAGGTTGAGATCTGAGGTCTTCTTGTCACCCAAGCATTTACTTGCGAAGAATAATTTTCCAGATCTTTAAGAACCTGTAAAAGTTGTGTTCCTGATTGTGACCCCGATTGAAACCCTAACTGAGAGTGTGAAAATTGATCTTCAACAGGACTATGGAAGGAAATGGAGGAATCAACAATTGTCTCATCAATCCAACTCAAAGATTTACTTTGAAATAAACTTTGCTCAAAATTTATATCAAATTTAATATCTTGCAAGATTTCTAACCCTTCAGGAAATGAATGAGCTCTGGTGATGGAACTTCCTTCTGATTGATTTCCGAGTGAACTAAAGTCTCAACAACAACTTTAGATTTTCTTGCAATGCTCTGAGGATCACTAACAATAGTAGGAGGATTTGTATCCAGGTTGGATTTGGTATATCTTCGGGAAGCCAGTATGTCCAATTTCAATAACAAATATGCACTTTAAGATTTTTTCAATTCAGCCTTTGAATAAATTCTAAAATTCTCATCCACAAGTTCAAGAATTTCAATGAAAATTTATTACTGGGGTTGATCTAATCTTACTTTCTCTTCCTCGGTGGAGTCACCAAAATGTTATCACTCAGATTGAACCTCGGGCTAAGAGAGGCAATCCCGAGGTAACCTTAAACCACACTTAACCAAGTAGCTAGCCCTACTACGCTAGGAGAGAGCTAGCTCCGTATAGATCACAGTCAAGATGACTGAGGAATAAATATTTTGGGCTAGGTATAGTAGCTCATGGTTTTGATTTTGTTTGTGTATGGTTTGTTGGCTTAGGAGGAGTCAAACAGCGAGGGAAAGGAAATTATGTCAAAATTTGTAGGGGTTCTAAGGGGAAAGGTAGGTAGAAGGATTGACATGAAAATATGATTATGGTGAGGTGAAGAGACTAGTGAAGAGTTATTAATATCATACAAGATGAATTATCCCTAAAATGAAGAAAATAAACAAATTATGCTAAATTTCCCAAAACAGAGCATGAAACATGAATTCTACCTGTCAACTTGAAATTAAGCATATCATAGACATGAAAATGGTTTATGAGCTTACAATACATTCATAAAAATGATAACAAAGAAGAAACTATGTCAAACACTACATACCACGTGGATCCCAAAGAAATAGCTGCAAATTTCTATTAATGTCCAAGCCAAATTGATACAAATATGTCTCTTGAGATGCCAAAGTTCCAAGTGAGTCCAACCATTACAATGACTATGAGAATACATCAAATAGACCTCAAAACCAATATCCCTAGCCTCAGGGAGTCGAATCCATGAGATAGGGATTAGTTTCACCTACTCCCAAACAGAATCTGAAGACTAGTAAAACTCAACAATTTTCCTCTAAAAGAAAGGGAATTGATTCATTTGACCTCTAGAAGACTTATCGGATGCATCTACCCTAGATAAAAGTCAAAACATGATATTTAAATTCACCATGACCATTTACATAAGTTATTTTCTCATTTTCCCAGGTAAAATGTCAAAAATTCAAAATTTTGCTGAAGATGATGAAAACTGCATTTTCCTGTTAAACGCGCAACGCCATGACAGAAAAAATGACCTGTTTTGCAGACAACTTTTGGAGACCTTCCCGATGTCCAAATTAGCTACATGATAGCTCATTGAAAATCTATCTAAGTCTAGTTTCCAAATAACCCTCCAGTTTCCAAAATGGTGTCCCTTTCACCTGTGAAAAACCTGTTCTCCAAGGACTGGTAAACGCACAGCGCCAAGGCAAAAACAAGGGTAGAAACATGTTTTTGTAGTGGTTTTTTGCCTCTTTGAGGGACCAATTCTTCTCAAAATATTTTGAAAATTGTTGGAGTTAATATCCTCATCATTTTGAACATGATGGTGGTGCTCATGGTGCAATTGGATTCCCCCAAAAAGAGCACAACGCCAGTGGCGTTGTGCGTTTAGCAAAATTTTTGTTTGTCAAAATTGTCCAAAAACTAAAAAATGCACCACTGTGCCAAATGTGTCAAAATTTGTCAAAATTGTAAATTGAATTGCTAATCAAGGGTTAGAGGTATGAATATACACCTCCAAAATTATTTCTAACTTCCCCTTCTCCTTTTGCTCAATCAAGGCTTGAATCTTTACATGGGCTTGTTTGAGTTTGGCCCTTGAAATTTTGTTTCTCATGGCATAGTCCTTTTCCATCTTCTGCTGAATATCATTGTCCCTTTTTGCCTTCTCCAACAAGCCCTACAAATGAAAATTGGCTCTATCAAGCCATGATTCTCTATCTCTTCTAATCTCAAGGGCAAGAAGCTCACTTGGAGTAAGCTGCTTTGTTAATTCAACCTCTTTCTGTCTCTCACGAGCTAGAGCTCTCTTAATCCCTATTGTCTTTGGTATATGTCTTGAAGCCTGATCCTCCTCACCATCAAGCTCAAAAAATATATCCAAGGCTTCCTCCAAGAATGCCTTAGCCTTCCCTGCCTCTTTTTGAGCTTTGATGGTCCTAGCCTCACTGATGATCTGCTTGGTTTTCACCTACTAATTTTCCTACTCAAGGAAGTCAATCACATACTGTGCTCTGTCAAGATTAGCTTGAAGCTCACTAATATTTTCCTCTTTACTTCTGCTCAATACATTGGTGATTCTAACCTCATCCTCATCATCAAGGTCAATCAGTTGAAACTCCTGCTCAGTTTCATGATTGTCCTCTTGCTCATCAATGATAGGCTCTGTAGCCTTTTCCTTGCCCTTGTCTACTTGTTTTGCTGATGAATAAAGCATGGACCCTTCCACACTATGTGAAGAAAACACATGCTTGTGGCCTCTTTGATAGGTTTTGGGAAATGGCTCAACATGAGTCACACTATCCCAAGTTTCCTCAATGTCCCTTTCACTGCTTGGTGCTCCAGTATCATGATGGGATGATGAAGGGTTATAGAAAGGTGAAGAAGAACGATCAACATGAGATGAATGGATATGATTCGGTGATGATGTATGAGAAGCAGGATGAAATGGAGAAGTGGATATGGGAGGATGAGATGATGAAAGGATATTCTACTCATGATGACTAGGTGGGGTAGTGAAAAAATAATTTGCAACAAAAGTGTCCCATGGGATATTCTTTTGCTCCATTTGATGCATGAACAACTTATTGATGAGGGAGTGATGAAAAATACTCTTCATTTGATGATTATAATCCCTTTTTTTCATAATGATTGCCATCTTGTCAATGTTACGTAAGAGATAGTAAGGTATGTGAAGCATTCTAAATCCAGTGAAGTGCATGAGGAGTTGGATATGGTATGAGTAGAGTCAAGAAAACCTCCCCTCACAAGTGAAGTACTTCATGATTATTTTCATCATGGGGACATATCGTTCAAGGAGATGAGAGAAAGGGAAAATTGATTTCTTGCCATCCTTGTATGAAGGTTTGAGGTATGGTTCATTATAGCTTCGATCAAGGTTTTCTTGTTTAAACCATCTCTCTCCCACATTAGGGATCCATGTAGCAGCTAAAATGGCATCGATGGACATATCAAAAGTAACCCCAACAAGAGTGACTTGCTTATCATGAAGGTTTGTGATGAATAACCTTGTCAACTCAGAGTGATATTGAATCTGTTGTACCCTCTCACAAAAATCAAAACAACCAACATGTTTGAAACAAGACACAGTGAGAGGAGAGGCCATGAGTTCCCTTGTAGTTATTGGTTCAAATATACTAATATTCCCTCCTTCGTGGGCATATATCCTTGGTATGTGTGCGTCACCAACACCTCTATCTTCTTCTTCAGACATTTTTGAGTTTTAAATTAGGAAACCCTAGTGTAAAAATTGGAATGAGATGAAGGGAGAATGAGATGAGATGGCTAGCTTAAATGGATGAAGGAAATGAGTGTAAATAGAAAACCTAGGTTAATGAAAACTCTAGGGATTAACCATGCTCATGAATGATATGGGTTTTGGGAGGTGAACAAAGATATGATGTATAAAAAATGATAATGAACTAAAACTAGGGTTTCATAAGCTATGACACTTTCAACTCTTGAAAGGAACAATAAACATGTGAAAAGAGAGGTATTTTGTGGCCACTTACTGATTAAAAATTCCTTGGAGAAATTTATGAGGAAACTGGAGCTGGATTGAAATGGTGACAACCATCAAAACAACCGCTGTGTAAATGTGCAACATTTCTGGGTAAGAGCGCACCGCCGGGAAGAACGCATAGCACCAACCTCCAAACGCGCAGCACCTTTGTTAATTACTTTGGGATTTTAGGGTGAATGTGCAACGCGATTGGGTGAGCGTGTAGCGCCTGGATGAACGTGCAGCACCTTGCAATTTTGGCCCAAACTACTCAGTAAACTCAGAATTTCTCTCTTGCTGAAAAATATTGAACACTAGATGGAAACACTGACTTGTTTTAAGATGCTTAATGATCTCTATAGCTTTAGTGAACTTGAATTTTAATCCAAATTACCTACTTTTCTAATGTTATTTCTTCTTCTTTGACACTGATACTCTTTTGACTTTCTGACTTTTGGCAGTAGAGGTTGATCAACATGGATTTTGGCTCTCTTGGTCACTTAGGCTGAACATAATTTCACTTTGACAGCTTTGGTATTGTATTTATTACATTTGAAAACATAAAATCATATTTGGAAAATTTGAAATAAATTACAAATTTGACTTTTCTATCAAAATGACATTTTTATATATAATTCATTAAACTAAAATAAAACTTTGAAAGTATAATAAATACATCATGATGATCTTATTCAGTCCCTCTCATATATATATGCTGACCTCATCTGAATGAAGGAATGACCTTGAGAAATGCAAAACCATAATGACCTAATAAGAGTATTTTCCAACCTGACCTTTGAATGAGACTTTGACCTTTGACTTTGAATACTTCGAAGTGAACAGAGCATTTCCATAGGTGTTCTTATTCTCAAGGAATCATAGGAAAGAGTCAGCCAGTATGATCTTCTAAGGGAGTTTTTTTTTTTTTTGACAAAGGCAACCACCAGCAGAACAATTTTATGTCATGACCTAATGGAATGATGATAAATTTATTGAAAATGGGACACCTAAGATGCACATGCAAATGTGTTTTGATCCCTGGTGGAAGTATGCAAATACTAACACTAACAGATGGCGTAAAAAGTTTAGCATAAGCAGGGTGGTCTTGAACTCAGCCTCTTCCACCATGCTCTGATAAAAATCATTGTTTTAGACCATATTGAAAATAAGAGCATCACCTGGAAAACTTTAATGAAATCATATGTGTTTTTTCCTTCTAGTAGCTAGCCTCCTAGCCCTAGTTCACCATCAACACCATAAACACCATATATACATGTGGAGGTTGGCTCACCTAGCACAGTTTCAATGAGGACAAAGATATAGGTCACTCAGAAATACCAGAGAGGCAGAAGGCTTGTGTTTCTCCTAAAATTTAGGAAAGGTCCAAGCCCACATTAGTAGAGTAGGGATTATCATTTCAAAATGAGACATCTTTGCATGATGTGGAGATCATCCATCATGAAATTGGCATAGTAGAATTGGGGTAAATGAAGAGCATTGAAACCTACAACATATCATCAAGGACAAGGATGCTTAGATAAAATAAATCAAGGAAAATTTAGCAATGGTTATTTTCATAATTTCCTTCTTAGAGCAAGAGAAGAATCAATTGAAGGTAACAAAGTTGTCTTTAGAGAAGAATCAATTTAAAGCTAGTATAGAAGATGTGAAAGGAAAAAAAATGTTTGATAGTGAATATTTAGAAAATAATGAAGAGCAGGTGACAAGGAAAAGGTCGAGGACCATGGGTCTCCAAGGGGCACTTCAGAAAGAAAGAGAGCAAAATCCACCAGATGAATGACTAACATTTGAAGTAAGGATAACCATGGAAATCAATGAAAATAAGTAGTTTTAGCTTGATAAATTAAATATTAAATTAGCGAATCTCCTTGACAAGGCTAACAGAGAAAAAAAATTACAAAACCACACGGCTGACCACTACTACACGAGGAATCAAATTTACAAAGTCAAAGTCAAACAATTGCAAGAAAAACTGAAGGAAACCCTAATTAGTCAAAATGAGAAGGGTAACTTGGAGCTACTTTCTGATACTTCCTTAGTAGCATAATATACCTTTTCAGGCATATTTGGACCAATTTTGAATACTTTTGGAGAAAATTTTGGTTTTTGTGAAATTTTGGTCAAAATTGGCAATTTTGAAAACCAGCCCTACTAGAAAAAACGCAGTGTGGGCCACGCTCGACTTTTGTTGGGGAGGTCCAACGGCTGCATTATATAAATTGGTGAATTCAAATTGATGTGTAATTCAATCCTAATCATCGTTGGAGCCATGTCAACCACTTTTGGAGGGTCAAAATTCCCAAAAACTAGCAAAAAATGACCTTTTTGCCCTCTTTTTGGAGGCCACGCTGCGCTTTCTAAGTACTCTTGAGAGAATGAATATTTGGAGGGCTAGAAGCAACCTTTTTCAGTTCTTGATTATCCTATCATGTAGCAGACATCTAGGCCTTTCCATATAAACTTTCAGATGAGCATTTGGACACCTTGAAGGCCTTCAAATTGCCTTTTTTCCTCAGCATGTTATGTTTTCTCCAGGCACGCTGCGATTTCTCCAGAATTTTCTTTGCTTTCTCTAGGAGAAATTTTGACCTATTTTGACTTTTTAAATGTATAATTGATGAATGATGATGATTTTGTGATGTCATGAAGTTTAATTGAGCTGATAAATAATGAAATAGACTAGATACATGCTTGTTGATGTAATTTTTGGTTAAATGTATCTAGTTTCCTATGATGAGGTGATTGGATGACCTCCCTAGACATTATGGTTTTATTGAGAATATCATGTAATTGTCTCTAAAACTGAGGGATTTGACCCCTGAGAGAGGCGAGATTTTTTTTTGGTCTATATCTATCATTTTCAGAGACATTTGACTGGTTGGACATAAGAGGATTTAACTCTTGTAGCTTGGACTTTCACTTTCATATTCAAAAATAAAAGGATGTCGTTGCAGCTATTATGTAGGTATTCATGTGCAGTGAGTTTAAGATAATGTATTTTCTCTGTTATAGTCTTTGATGAATGATATATAGCTCCTCTTTCCATATCTTGTATCTTCAATTGCTTTCCTTACAGTTCATAAGAAAAGTTCTATTAATTTAGCTCTGTTTATATGGAAATGTCATTTTGTGTTTCATGCTTCCAGTTTAATGAATTCATGATTAAACATGCTCATTAAATCCATATACTTTTCTAGGACATCCACCATACCTACAAAACCATAAATCCACATAAATCCACTACTACCTTGCTCCTTTATATCTTTGCAGGTGTAAACCGTTTTGATACATAGACCTAGCTACTTGGTTTCATCCTTGATCCAGCATCAAACACTAAAACACTCAAAATATACCTGAGCCTATCATATCTAGTATAATATCCTCCATATCACAGTCAATCCTTACTATAATCTCATAGACAGAGTCCTCTCAACCTGGTAGGGCTAGCTACTAGGTCCAAGTGGTATCCGGTTACCTTTTTCACTCTCCTTTTCAGCATTCAGAGAAATAATGGAGTGCTAACACATATCAATATAAAAATAGTGAATAAAATAATAACAAAGTATCACAAATGGGTTCTTCAAAAATTTCGTCAATTTACTCCACAAGGGAAAGCTTCCACTTTTTATTACAAAGTTCTTTGTATGCAACTAGAAGGAAGCTACTACTCCCTAATTTTTCATCTACAACTGAAAGGAGTTACAAACTGTATTTTATTAGATACCACTAAAAGTGTGTCCAACCCCTAATTTTTTACCAACCACTACTATAATTTGGTACAACCCTTGGGTTAAAATTTGCTACTTACTTGACCTTGATGATTTATATTTCGTACATTTTTCAAGCTCAAAACATGAAGGTCAATTCCTTAAATAAAAAAATCATTTTCTCACTTCAAACACTCACAATAAAAACCATAAAATATCCTTTAGAAATCTCTTATCACTAATCAAGCCACCATCATCCACCTTTCAACAATAAACTATTAAATCAACACACCAAACCGATTATGCTTATAAAGGATTTTGACCGATATTTTCAGTTCATGATATTGCACTTAATTTTTAGTTAACAAAGGTTTTGATCTCATTAAGTTCTTGAATTTCTAATTTTAGAATGCCCTCTTGATTTGAAAGATAAGTATTCAATATATTATTTGTTGTCTAGGTGAGAAAATATAGGTTTAACTATTGTTTTCTTAAATTCTGGAATGTTACATGTTTTAACAATGTTTCTTCAAAAATTTCCTAACTCCAAATTTAGTGAATTTTCTAAACCCGCCTTTAAAGTTTCCATTATTCCATCTAATTTTCCAACTTGTGCCTTCATTTACCAAAATTTAGTGCTATACTAGTTTAGTTCCAATCCCCCAAATATGGTGTGTAACGCCAAATTTACAAGTTTTCAGTCCATACAACCACTAGATGGGCCCATTGTTCTAAGCCCTAAGGGATTATTATCCATTAATAAAAATTTCTACACGTGTGGAGAAAATGCTTCCACATAACCACGTATTGGTGCCAACCATTAGTCCCTGGCCTTTATTTTTTTGGTGAAAACTCATTAGATCAAGCTTATTTATTACTGATAAAATTTTCTCTGACGTTGTGTTCTTATGGGTTAACCTGTCAGATTTTTCAACCAATAAAATAACTATTGAGATGATCTGTGTGCACATGAAAATCACATAAGCCAAGATGACATGTCCATCACATCATTATTATAACTTAAATTTTACCATTAGTTACCACCAATATCACTTTTTCTCAACTTCCATCTTGTTGGAGTCATTTTCCAGTGAACCCTTAAGTATTCTCCGAGGTCATTTCTTCAGAGGAATGAATTTTCTTTGAGATTATGTCATCCTACAATCATTCACTATCACCTTCTTCACACATTGTCCCATCATATTTTGACGGAGATGACTTGTATACTACATCCTCTAAGAGCTAATACCTTGGGTTTTATTTCATGAACCTTTCCTCGAGTGCATTCTCGATAAAAATTCCAAGGAGTTTCTTCCGAGGAGTATTTCTTTCGAGGTGACATTTCACCTCCATGAAAATGCCACCTATGTCTACAACTTCTCTTCCATCTCTACAAGGATTCCACATGCCATTCATTTAGTAGTTCTGCATGTTATCCATTTCTCGCCCCTTAGCCACCTCAAAATGTTGAATCTGAATCCCACGTGTCTTGATCCAATTGGGCCACATCACTGCTGACATCATCATCCACTTGTGTCTACACATAATCACTCTTAGCCAATACAATCATGGCATGTTGTCACATCATCCTGCCACCTGTTCGATTCCATGTTAGCCCGATGTCCTTATTTTTTTTATTGACCTCTACAATTGTCAACGATAACCCAATGTGTCTCCTAAATAAATCTGCGAGGAGTTTCTTTTGAGATTTCTGTCTCGGGACAAAAAACCTTGATAGAACTCAAAATATTATTAACTAACGGTCACTAAGCCACTCTCATGAAAAATCATTTAATTTCCATGGTTATAATGTTGAATCCCTAGTCTATTTAGGTGGTAAAAGTGGAGGAGGTCCCGCTTTAATATAGTTCATCGATCTCATATTTGTTTTTTTGGCTTATACCACCCATAGCGGAGCCCCCTTCTAGATTAAACTTTTGGTGGCCATGTCCTTATGAAATTTATCTGATAGTTCGGTGAGGGAGCATGGATAATCATCCACATTTAGGCCACTTCGAAAGTTTTAATGTTACTCCGCTCCACTCTTCACTCTTCCAAATTTGGAAAAACACAAGAAATTTTACCATTTTGGATTTAACACCAAGTTCAGTTGAGCAACCTTTGACTTTGGGGCTCTTGATATTTGTTTCGTAATAACTTCTGATCCATTAGGACATTTTTAGACTTCTATATACCACTCGAAAATATATTTTAGAGATCTATCCATCTAAGTGGTTTCCAAAAACACTTGAGATGAGATTTTGTACCATAAATGGCTACAAAGTCTCTTTTCCTTGAGCATCTTTTCCTTTTCCATACTTGAGCTGATATTGTTCATATACCATTATGCTTACAACCACTTGTGCCTTTGAATTCATATTCTTTGCCTTTTCCATCAATAAAAACATAATTAAAATATTATTGTCCCTTCCCTCTTTCTAAACATGTTTATTTCGTTCAATGCACTTCTAAGTTCTTGTTCATAATCTATATTTTCTTTAGGTTCTTCTCTTTCAGTAATGAAAAAAATTTCACCTCTATCATCCCCAGTTAAACTTTCACTGCTTTTGTAATCACTTTATTCCTTTGAGTAGAAAATATTCTTGTTGTTGACTTGCATTTTCTTTTGATGGTTAGATTTTAATTTGGGCTCATCAACATTATAATTCATTTTAGTGCAAGGAAATTTATACACATAATATTATATGTTTCCAAATTCAGAGAACTTAAAAGGGAGATTACCTTTATACTTCTCAGTTCCTCCTTTTATCCTTTAGAAAAACTTGGATTTTTATTCATCGGAGTTAGATTCAACTCGATTTTCATGCTTTTTATCTCTTTTGGCTACTTGGAATTTCTCTTCTTTGATTCCCAATTTGTCCTCCATTCTAAGCTCATATGTTGAGAGTATTCCTTGAAGCATATCCATAGTAATTTTTCCCACATATGTCAATCCTTCAGGGGTTGATACTTTAAAATTGAATATTTATGGAATAGATCTCATTAACTTTTGAATAACAACACCGTCTTTGACTTCACCATGGAAACCTACAAGGGAGTTGACAATATTGTCTACTTGAAGAAAATATGAAGCAATATCATCATATTCTTCCATATTTAAACTTTCAGGTTGAGCCCCAATATATTCTAGCCTAGATTTCTTTAAGTTCATGTCCCTTTCATAATAAGTTTTGAGCTTATTTCATGCTTCATGAACTCAATTACACTTCATTTCGTTCAAAAATTATGAATTTAATAAACCAATTAGAATAAAATGCTTAACTTGTGATTATTTTTAGAGTTATTTATCATATATATATATATATATATATATATGTTGGAATATATTTTATAACTTTATAATTGGTCTCTAAAATTTCCCAAATATCTACTCACATGGAGATGCCATAGGTCTCCATCCTTATATTCCAAAAAGCATAGTTGGATCCATCAAACAAAAGGGGCTTCCCTGTTTCTTTGATTGTGGCCATATTTTCTTCAAATCAACCTTCTAGTAATTAAATATTTTTGATGGAAAGTTGCTTTGATACCACTTGTTAAGCCAAATATCACACTAAGAGGGGGGTGTGAATCAATGTGGAAACAATTTTATCATTTCACAACCTTTTATCAATGATTACTTATGTAGCAATGTATCATGAATATTTGCAACATATCAGTAAATAGAAGAATGCATCAAGAAGTAATAAATCAATCAATAAGCCATCACATCAACATAAAATGAGGAAATTTTTTACATGGAAAACATTATGGGAGAAAAATGTGAATTATTTTTATTCAATTGATTACATAGATTTGTAGGCAATGACTTGCTGGGGGAACACACCCCAAAGTTATGCAATAAAATACTTGGGATAGGGTACAACCTGATTGAGTCTCTAACCTCAAAGAATATTAAGCTTCTACTTTTTCTAGGCCTTTATCTTATTGATGCTCCAACCTCAATGGAGGCACCCACCTCCTTCTTCAAATTCTTTTTGACTTCTTTTGAAATTATTAAAAAATTGATCCAACTACTAGTCAATCAATAATAATATTTAAACTAAAAAAATATTGTTTTCATACTATTGTTAACAACTGGTCATACCCTTTCCAGACTTTGGTCCAACCTTCTCATAAAACTAGTCACATAAAACCCTTCTCAAAACTTGTTCTTGTCATAAACACAACATAAAATACAACCTACTAAAAATCCCTCAAAACACATAGGATGTATTATAACCATAAAAAATGCATCATCAAGACACTATAATCCTCTGGGACTATTCAATACTAAACCCTAATCATCATGCTTTAAAAATCCATGTTGGCCTTAAAATGAGCCCAAAAATCACCAATAAACAATTGAAACTATATAAAAACCATATGAAATTTATGTTGGGAAAAATACTGAGAGGGGGGGGTGAATCAGTATTTATGACTTTATCAAAATTTTTACTTTTTCACTCTCTAAAACCCATACGCTACTTTTCTGAAGCAAACTAGCGTATACACGTGGATATGCTTCATAAAACTCGTGTATACACAGAGATCTAATTATGCCTTTAATTCTTCACTGATATCATTCCATCATTCATTCATTAGATGTTCAATAAACAGTAAACATGTGCAGTAAGAACATAATAAACCATCACACATAAGCATCACACATGAACACCAGGATTTTAGGTGGAAACCCGTTCGGGAGAAAACCACCGCTGCAATTGCTCAGCCTTCAATATTTTATTATAGAGAAAGCATCTTACAACATATGTGCTGGCGTAGACTCCTACCAGCATGCAAGCACCCACCTACTCTCATTTACCAGCCTCTCTTGGAAGGGAGCTCCAACCCCCTGACTCGTTTACCAGCCTCTCCTGGAAGGGAGCTACGACCACCTGATCTCGTTTACCAGCCTCACCTGGAAGGGAGCTACATCCCCCTGACTAAAGGCTACGACCCTCAGCACCTCTATGGACCACGTTTCATCAATTTTCACACTGGATCCAACCAACAACTTGCAGGCCTCGTTTCATCATATTTTCAGACTGGACCCACTCCACACATTTAAGCTCAATCATACAACCAAACTGATACAGACAACTCAGAATTGTAGAATACAGATAGCAGCAACATAGCAGAACAGATCAGACATTTCATACCCCATGCTTCAGCAAACCCTAGTTTTCATATGCGCTTTCCTTTCACTGATACCGCGTATATACGCACCTTCAACCATACAAACCCGCGTATACTTCTGTACATATTACAGAACCAATTTCACTACGCATACGCACTTTCTCTTCAGCTAAGCCGCGTATATATGCGCTTCTTCTGCGGCAGACTGGCTTATGGTTCTTCAGATATTTAGGTCAATGCCGTTCTTCAGAACAGACACATCACACAGATTTTACCCTTTACGTCAGACAGATGTTTGCCTCCTCTTAGATCTAATCATTCCATAAACAGATGTAGCAAATACAATTCAGATCTAGATTCCCTTCTTCATCATTGGTGCATCATACATTCAGATCTATCATTCAATTGTAACCCTTTCCATTCAGATATACTTCAGAGAGAAGTATTCATTCAAGCTCAGACATCTTGCACCCACACTCATGATTTTCACAATGAATTTCTTCTCTTTATATAGGTTTACCCTTTTTCAATACCATGAGCCAAAACCACATTACTTCCGATGGTATTCTTGGACGGGGTCATTTAGACGAATCATTACCCAATACAATGGGTCAATACCATGGTGGTTACCCCCGGTTTTGCACTTTATGAGCGCTTTTGCCCATACGCGACTTGGAACGTTCTTTCCCGCGTGCATACGCGACTTCCCCTAGACAAATCCGCGTATTCCTTGAAACATACCCTTTTCATCATAGATCTAACACATACTAGATTTCTTTCTTCATTACCTTCTGTACTCACTGTAGATACATCATATTTAGTTCATCAAGACATATTCTATCAAGCACAACCTCATCAAGTAAGTTGTCATCATCTTCATCAAGTGGGTTTCCATTCAAGGACAACACTGAGCATCATATTGCTAACAAAAATCATTTCATATCAGATTTACATCATTTACCAAGTCCATCAGTTCAAGACAAACTTCATCAGGTGGTTTGCCATCAAGGACAACACATGTCAACAGTCGCATGTATTCATCTTCATTCAGTGGGTTGCCATCAAGGACAACACTCGGCATCATATTGCCAACAATCTCCGCCTTTGGACTTGATGGCAACCATGATGGTGTTTGGTTACCACAGCAGAAAGGTACAATAAGAATACAATGACACCATGTCACATTCCCCATTTTTGACTCCATTCTTTCTCTTCATTCAAACACCATGTCACTTCTCCCCTTTGATATCAAGGGCAAAGGGCGGATCAAAAACCAACATACTCTCCCCCTTTTCTCCTCATGTCAAAGAAGCATTCTGCAGATCTGATATATACTGAAGTGACCAAGCTCCCCCTGAGTTCATGCTGAATCTTAAAACATATTTTCCAATGAAGTACATGAATCTATGAATTTCTTATCACCAATGACTCATAATTACATCAAAGATCCATCCAAGTGGATTTACATATAAGACTCAAGTACCCAACCAAGTGGGTTTACAAATTTGACTCAGCTACCCAACCAAGTGGGTTTAAAAAATTTGACACAGCTACCCAACCAAGTGGGTTTACAAATTTTGACAAGTCCTTACATGACTGAAATTTACAATTTTACATCATGGGTCTCAACATGACCTTTTCATCAAAATACAAATATGACTTTTCATAACCAATCACCAGAAAGTCCTCAAGAAAGAGAACATATTTCAGAACCATAATAATGCCAACAATGCATTATACTCAGCAACGCTAATTCTCCCCCTGAATCTGTGCATCCAAGCAACCTTTCCATATGACTAAGGCTCCCCCTTAGTTTGTGCATCCTAAACACTTTTACCAACAAATCATCAAAGAATCTTTATCAAAACATTAGAAAAGAATTATGAGAACTGGAACACCACCAGAGATACCAAACAGTATCAGAGATACCAAACAGCACTGCAACTGTGCTGAAGAGAGTTGACTCCAAACATAA
The DNA here is from genome assembly GCA_034641835.2 of Pinus albicaulis. Classification (NCBI taxonomy): domain Eukaryota; kingdom Viridiplantae; phylum Streptophyta; class Pinopsida; order Pinales; family Pinaceae; genus Pinus; species Pinus albicaulis. Next base: position 184,224 of record JAXQQM020086667.1, on the reverse strand, counting down.
AATTGTCAGCAATCAGACATACGTGGTTTTCTGTGCATGAAATCGCGTATATACGCGACTGTGTTTCAGGAAACCCGCGTATCCAATACCATCTTCTATATTTTAACCAGATTTCGATCCTCTCTGAGAAGAAGACATTGTTCAAATTCTTCTCGAGATATTTGAATGTTTCCCCGGACTATAGATAATAGAATAGTGTAGTTGTGTCTTCAAGCGTCATCCAACGGTCAGAGCATAAGCACATTAGTAACCAAGCCTTCTCGATTCTTTGACAAAGATCAATACATTCTTTCCAAGAGAAATTATCATACCAAAACAACATCTTCAAATATGTGTCAATCATCCATATGGTCTAATATCACCATGATCTTTAAGATTTAACATGAAGTAACATATGTAAGGAAAATATCTCAACCATAGTAACAAACTCTGCATGATCTATTCTTATTTCTGAATCAAACGCCTTCCAACTCATCCATGTGAGCACAAGTGTGAGCACAAAAGATACTTTTCAGTAAATAGGGCTCAAAATCTCATCATAATAAGTCATATACCAAGTCATCATCATTTGAGCATGAGTATCACAATAACCAAAGAATAAGCAGTCATATTGCCAACAATGCAATCATTAGTATTCAACCTGCTGCTCCCCCTGAACCAGTGCTCCTCCTTAACTTGTGCAACCTAAATACCTTTATCAGCAAGTCATTAGCAACAATCTCTGCATGATCTGTCCTTATCTCTGAATTATAAGACTTTCATATCAGCAACGAATACTCTTCATCAACAAGCAAACAGGACTCATCCATAATCTTCAACTTAAGTAACCAAGTATCATATCATCATTATTTAAAATTGAGAAATTAAGCTGATACAAAGTCAATAATACAATTATTAACAATCAGACTGATACTCCCCCTGAACCTCTGCTCCAGATCTTCAGTTATCATATAAATTCTCTTATCATCAAAGCATACGCGACTGTGTCTGATGTAACTCGCGTGTATACACGACTTTTGTTCATCGAACCCGCGTATGGAAAGTGAAGCATAGAATTTTTTTTTTTTTTTTACATTCCTTCATCTCCCCCTGAACTTGTTCTTCCTGTACCTGTCTTCTTCATATCAGATGCTCTGTCAGAAATACATATAATCAGAAAAATCAAATCAACCATGAGAGTCATCATACATTGCTCCCCAGGTGACGATACATTACTAAATCTCATAATGTATCCCACATCATTCCTGCAGTCAATCAGAGAAGTAAGCTTCAGAAGCAGATGACTGCAGTAGGGTCAATATTCCCTACGTTTCTGATCGATTCCTCCATCTTTTTACGTAATTTTTTGAACTTTCCATTTGTATGTTGGAAGTTATCCAATTTCATATCCTGCTCAACTCCGTGATTCTTTTTCTACATATCCATACTCTGTTACAAGAAAAACATCCTTTATGTGTCCGTGAGAAATAAGCACAAGAATCATAATGAGTATTTCTAATCTTCCTCCTTTTACAATCAGCTGCTTTATGTCCATACTTGTTACATGAAAAACAATATCCCTTGAAGAAACCATAGTACCTTTCTATGTAGGAACTATTTGTTTGAGGCTGAAATGATCTTCTCCTGCAATTTGCCGCAACATGCCCATAATTATGACATTTAAAGCATTCAACATTATTGACTGATTTCCTTTGAGATTTCATCATTGTTGGTTTACCTTTTGTCTCTTTCAACACTTCAGGTTTTGCATTGACATCCTCTGAATTTTTTGCACTTCCTTGTGAGCTAGATTCTCCTTTAACAGCTTCATGGAAACCAAGACCAAGTTTGATACCAGGAGACCTTTGATTACTCAGAATATTGTCCAAAATATTAGTACTATCTTGAAACCTAAAAAGTTTAACCTTTTCTTCTAATTTACCTTTGAGAATGTTTACCCCTGACCCTCAACCCTCCAAGGCTTGACATTGCTTCGCTGTTTTCTTTCCTCTTTCCATCTTCTACTTGATCCTTCGGATTTAGAATCTCTTCTTTCAACCAATTTTCGTTTTCTTCACATGTTTGTTGCAGCTCTTCATTCTTCTTATTTGATTTTTCCAGATCTTCTTTGAGAGAGATGATTTCTGCTTCAAGGCCTTCCTTTTCAAATGGTTGTAGAGGTTCCTCATTCTTCTTACTTGATGCTTCAAGATCTGCTTGCAGAGAGATGATTGCAGCTTCATGTCCTTCATTCTTCTTGCTTGATTTTTCAAGATCTGTATTTAGATCGTTGATTTCTACTTCTAGTTCTTTAATTCGATTGGATGCATAAGTATGAAACCTTTGATCATTCCCCACCCGATTCATTCAAGATCCTCAAGATTTCTATTTGTTCTTTCATTTGAGAGATCATCTCTTTGTAGATATAATCTTTCTTATCAATTTCCTTTTGTTGTTCTTCAACTTTGATCTTGATAGCTTCTTCTAGATCCACCACTTTACTTTCACTATCTTCACTATTGTTTGCACAAAGAAGAGTATTACAAGGACCCCAATCACTATCTAATTCATCAGTTTCAATTTCTGCTATACAAGTTTTCTGAGATATCTTCTTGTTTCGAGTAGCCTTCTTCTTTTGCTTCTTTGCCATGAGTACTTTCAGATCATGGTCAGAATCTTCTTCATCTTCACTGGACACTTCATGATTATCTTCATTTGCATAATAACTCTTCCTCTTTTCAAATTGTTTCCCTTTACCATGTTTTTCTCTATAAGGACATTTAGCAGCATAGTGACCAACTTTTCCACACTCAAAACATTTGAAGGGAAGCTTACTTTTGAATCTTTCAGTACCTAGTTGGAGTTTTCTCACGAAATTCGCTTCTTCTTCTTCGGATATATAGTTGGGTTCTTTGACAACTTCATTTTCTTTTCCTTTTGCAGATACCTTAAAAGAAGCTTCTCTGATTTGGGAAGGACCTCCTTGTCTCATTTCAAAAGTAGTCAGAATACCATGTAATTGAACAATAGTGAGAGTTTGCAGATCTTGCCTTTCTTCAATAGCTGAAACTTTAGAGTCAAATGTTGAAGTCAAGGATCTTAAGACTTTTTCCACCAGAGTAGTATCGGTTATGGTTTCACCCAAATTTCTCATTCGATTTACAATATCATCCAGATGTAAGAAGAATTGAGCAATACTCTCATCACTATGCATCTTCAAATTTTCATATTCAATTCTAAGGGTTTGGAGTTTTGCACTTTTTACCTTTGTATCTCTTTCATAGCTCAGAATGATCTTGTCCCATATTTCTTTTGCTGAATGTAGCTGCATTACTTTAGCAAATTCTGATTCAGACATGCTTCCTAATAAGACATTCACTGCTTTGGCATTGATTTCATACTTCTTCCTTTCTGCTGCATCGGTAGGAATACTTGCTGGGTATTGATAACCTTCTTCCACGATTGCCCATACATCTGCACCAAGAATTTGCAGACATGCTTTTGTTCGTACCTTCCAGAATATCAGATTGCTTCCATTGAATAGAGGTGGCTCTATAGACATTACTCCTTCTTGACTTCCCATTGCGACAGATCTCCTTTAAGCGATCAAGCTTCTGCACAAGGACCCGCTCTGAAACCAATTGTTGGGAAAAAATACTGAGAGGGGGGGGTGAATCAAGATTTAGGACTTTATCAAAATTTTTACCTTTTCACTCTTCTAACCCATACGCTACTTTTCTAAGCCAACTAGCGTAATACACACGGATATGCTTCATTCAAACTCGCGTATACAGAGATCTAATTATGTCATTCATTCTTCACTTAGATCATTCCATCATTCATTCATCAGATGTTCAATAAACAGTAAACATGTGCAGTAAGAACAGAATAAATCATCACACAAAGCATCACACATGAACACCAGGATTTTTTAGGTGGAAACCCAAGTCGGCAGAAAACCACCGCTGCAGTTGCTCAGCCTTCAATATTTTATTATACAGAAAACATCTTAAAACATATGTGCTGGTGCAGACTCCTACCAGCACGCAGGCACCCACCTGCGCTAGTTTACTAGCCTCTCCTGGAAGGGAGCTCCAACCCCCCGACTCGTTTACCAGCCTCTCCTGGAAGGGAGCTATGACCCCCTGATCTCGTTTACTAGCCTCTCCTGGAAGGGAGCTACGACCCCCTGACTGAAGGCTACAACCCTCAGCACCTCCTTGGACCACGTTTCATCAATTTTCACACTGGATCCAACCAACAACTTGCAAGCTCGCTTTCATCATATTTTCGACTTGACCCACCTTCCACATTTAAGTCAATCATCTTACCAAACTCATATGTTGCATAAAACTCGTAACCGTAGAATAAGCGTATAGCAAGAATAATAACACAACAGATCGGGCATTTATACCACATACTTCAGCAAACCCTAGTTTTCATACGCTCTTTCCTTTCACTGATACTGCGTATATACGCGCTTCCAACTACATAAACCCGCGTATACTTCTGTACATATTACAGAGCTAATTTCACTGCGCATACGCGCTTTCTCTTCAGCGAAGCCGCGTATATACGCGCTTCCTCTGCGTCAAACTAGCGTATGGTTCTTCAGACATTTAGGTCAATGCAATTCTTCAGAATAGATACATCACACATATTTTACCCTTTACTTCAGACAGATGTTCGCCTCATCTCTGATCTAATCATTCCATAAACATATGTAGCAAATACAATTCAGATCTAGATTCCTTTCTTCATCATTGGTGCATCATACATTCAGATCTATCATTCAATTGTAACCCTTTCCCTTCAGATATACTTCAGAGAGAAGTATTCATTCAAGCTCAGACATCTTGCTTCCACACTCCTGATCTACACAATGAATTTCTTCTCCTTATATAGGTTTACCCTTTTTCAATACCATGAGCCAAAGCCACATTACTTCCGATGGTATTCCAGGACGGGGTCATTTAGACGAATCATTACCCAATACAATGGGTCAATACCATGGTGTTTACCCCTGGTTTTTCACTTTATGAGCGCTTTTTCCCATATGCGACTTGGCACGTTGTTTCCCGCGTGCATACACGACTTCCCCTAGACATATCCGTGTATGCCTTGAGACATACTCTTTTCACCATAGATTTAGCACATGCTGAATTCCTTTCTTCATTGCCTTCTGTACTCATTGTAGATACATCAGAATTAGTTCATCAAGACATATTCTATCAAGCACAACTTCATCAAGTAAGTTCTCATCATCTTCATCAAGTGGGTTGCCATTCAAGGACAACACTCAGCATCATATTGCTAACAAACATCATTTCATATCAGATTTACATCATTTACCAAGTCCATCAGGTCAAGACAAATTTCATCAGGTGGTTTTCCATCAAGGACAACACATGTCAATTGTCTCATGTCTTCATCTTCATTCAGTGGGTTGCCATCAAGGACAACACTCTGCATCATATTGCCAACAATTTAATTATGCTACAAAATGTGTTACCAGGGGCATTCTATAAAACAACTATTTATGGTCACTCAAAAATTTTAACTGTTTAAGAAAATTAATAAATTTTGTATGTCAATAACCCTTCTACAAAATCATTTTGACTGAGTCTAATTGGACTTAAACCCACAACCTCCAAAAAACCAAATAAGCATGCATAACCAACTGACTCGAGCTATGATTTATGGAGCGTAACAATATAATATATATAAGCATATAAGCTATAACCAATGTTGATATTAAGGCTCACCTGATATCCAAAGTAACAAAAAATCATATGATGACAAGGATTCGATCCTCCGACCAAACACTTATAAAAGTATTTGTAGACATATAATGACCTTTGGCTCGCAAAGATCCTCGAAAAAGATTCATTCCTCCAATCAAATGTTGCAAATAGATCCCTGGCTCATGGAGTTCCAACATAAAAAATGATCCCAGACTCATCACAGACGGATCACTGCCTCGTAAGACTCTTATGAAAAACTTACCCTATTGGGGACTTGTTCCTTTGATCAAAAACTACATGAAACTTCCACCTAAATATAAATACCACTATCCCAACACAACTCCTATCACGGATTAACTCCTCTGATCAACACTACATACAACTTCTGAGAGCATATAAATATCACTGCCTCACTGAAGCCAACATTTCATATGACTTTGATAGACAGATCACTACCAATGGCTCTTCAATTTAATGAATCCATATAAAAATCAAAACCAATGGATCACTACAGTAGCTAATGATCAACCATACTTATGAATTCCGTAGACAAGGCACTGTCACTTTCTCTCCAATGAAACGACTCCACACTAGCTCGACGAAAATAATATAAATGACTTCCACAGACAAGTCACTATGATGGGATCTCTAACGTAATGACTCCACAAACATATCATAACCATTGTTTCACTAGAGAATTATACAATAATTGCTACATACGAATTCCAAAGACAAGTCATTTCCATTGGCTCTCCAATGGAATGGCTTCGCACTGGTTCAACAAAAATAATATAAATGAATTTTGTAAACTTCAATCAATCATTGTTGCAATTGGATTAATGGCCTCTGTATTTATATTATTTTTGGGTCTCAGGTTTGTATACACTGACATATGATTAGGTAATAACCAAAGTATTAATATTTTTCCTATGGCTCTTTGGGCATAGTCCCCAAGCTATCATATTATTGGGCATATAAATAAGGCCATAACACCTGCGCCATGGCCCTTTTATCCTAACCCCTAAGCGAATATATTATCATGCATGCCAAAAAATCCCTATAGTCATTGGTTATTTACATAATCACATCAAAATGACATCATCATGTCATGTGGTACCCCATTAGGGTGCCACATGTCACCTCATGTTTTGACTAATTGACAAACTGAAAATTGACATTTTGGTCATCCCACATGGTTGTACCTAGAGATGCCATATAGTTCAGTAATATCATCACTTATAGCCAATTTAAAAATTCAATTTTTCATAATGATACTAGCTCATCAATGTCTAACTATATTATGCCATGTGTCATAATGAGATTAGTTGTTATGGAAGGGATGCTCCTAGTTAACTAGTGCACATGTTGACATACATCCATTGTCTGATATGAGCAAGGTGAAAAAAAGTTAACCCTATTAAAAATTATTATGGCTTGGTCATAATCCATCGTGGATCCACTAAAAAATTGCACACATTTAATGAATTTATGTTAGTGGGATTTTTCCCTATAATTTTGGTCGTTTACAAGCATTTATTTTTAATTAGTCGTAACTTCTCATCCATGATGATTTTTATAGAGTGGAATATACTATTGGAAAGGTGTCAACCATGCTAATAATATTATCATTATAGCATAATAATCATGTAAAGAAATCAATAAACTTCATTCCTCTTTGAACTCACTTAATGAAGGCATGCAAGAGATCTAGCTATTGTACTACATTCTTTGATTCATGAATGGCAACACTGTTGTCTTGGACATCCCCTTTGACATCAATGGTTTTTTTTTCATCAATGGAAACATAATGTGCAACAAGATAAACCAATTCTTTTCTTGATGAAAAAGTTGAAAACCTTCAAGGATAAAGGCCTCTAGGGTGTCATCATGCATATGTTATTTTAACAACATGGCACCTCTGGAGTATGACATGTGTCACCTAGTTTGGCACATTAGGTTATTGTTAGGTCACTATATTACTAGCGTAGTCCCTTATTTTTGTTAGTCTAGCCCCCTTATTTTTATTTTTGTACCCTTGTAGTCCCCATATTGTTATTATTGTGCCCCATAAAAGCCCACTATTTTTAGTGTTGTTCCCTTACATTATTATTGTTAGGTCGGATAGGATTATATTGTGACCCATGGAATCCTATTTATAGAAAGGAGATTTTGTCATTTGTATCATACAAGAATTGTTCATTTATGTAATTTAAAGGAGGTTTCCCCCTTGAAGAGGCTGATTTATAAGGATTTTATCTATCTTTTATTCTATTTTGTGAGTTGGTTTCATAAAAATTGGTATGAGAGCTTCAGATTCTAGGGTTTCGCTGCTTCAAATAGGTCATCATGGAATTTTCACTATAATTATTTTTCTACGAAGGTGCAGAAGCTAAAAAAACTCATTTTTGAAGAAATATGGGGTAACTTCATGTAAAAATTTGTGATATTGGTTCGCAATATTTTGGGAGATATGATTTATGGAATTTATGGCTTTTGTAGGCTGCCAAATTTCATCTCAAAGAGGTGACCTTAGTAAAATCATCATAACTCTTTTTCTAAGAATGAAATTGGAATGATGTAAAAATTGGCTGAAATTACACAGAATGTACTTTCATGTTTATCGATTTCAGAGCCAAAGGAGGAAACAATGACACGTGGCACACCGCACAAGTTACATCTATTGAACGAGTTCATAATTATGTCATTGTGGGAGAGTGCGCATAAATTTGCCTTGAAGAATCCAAATCAGGTTGGACCTATGGAATTGGAAATAACATTTAGAGGGCTACTAAAGGAATGAAGATAAAATCTTGGGGATCTATAATTATAGAGATACATCCATTTCAATATTGAGCTCCTCAAAAGCAAGAAAAAAGTGTTTTTTTTTCAAATTGCATGTCTTGTTTGAAAAATAAGTTTGAAGTGATTCCAAGGGCATATTGAAGCACAAATATTAGTATTGGGTTTGAAAATTCCCCCTAAAAATAATTCAACGCCCATTAAGCCCGCATAAGACTCTACTATGACTCATGAAGAGGAAGAAGTGCAACATGATATATCAAAATTACAAGACCGAGTGCAACAAATTTTGCTCTCACAAATAGTAACAAAAAATGAAATGAAAGCTAATATGGATGGTTTAAGGAAAGGCGTGGGAGCTAAGATGGATGGTTTAACAAAGACATGGAAGCTAATATGGACGCTTTGAATAATGACATGGAAGGTAAGATTGATGGCATGAAAGCTAAGATGGATGGCATTGAACCTAAGATCGATGAAAAAATGAAAGGAAACATGGAAGACGTGAAGAATGATATAAAAGCTTACATGGAAGGTTTAAAAGAAGGTTTGACAAAATTGATACAATAAATGATTCCTGATGGAAAAAAGGTAGTAGAGGAAACTCATGATGAGAACAGAATAAATGTTAATCATGATTTCATAAAATATAATGTTAGATTGAAGATGCACCATATTCCAAAGATTGATATGAGGAAGTTTAATGGAAAGGATCCCGTAACATGGATACTACAGAAGGAGAAATATTTTGATCTCCATAATGTGAAAAACACACAAAAGGTATGAATTGCAACTTTATATTTATAACGAAATACATTTGTATGGTATCGATGGCTTTGCTCTCGAAAACAAATTGTCACTTGGTCAATTTTTATGGAGGAAATGGTAGGAAATTATGAGGATACAGAGAGCATAATCTTATTTAGCCAATTAATAAATCTTAAATAAAAGGTTTCAAAGGTGGAGAACATTGAGGTCTTCCGAAAATTGAATATAAGGGTAAATGATATTCCAGAGGAACATGTGATTGATGTCTTCATAGGGACTTTAAAGGGTAACATACAACATGAGGTTTTCCTTTGGGAGCCTGATTAATTGGAGAAGGCATTCAGGTTTCCAAGAAAAAAGTAAAATTATGGTGACAAGGAATCCTACCACTCACATCTATAAATATGGAAGTGTTACTACTCCTAGACTTCCACAACATACAATGTTGACACCACAACAATTGGAAGAGAAAAGAGCAAAAGGGCTTTTCTATAGTTGTGATAGAAAATACACTAAAGGTCATAAGTGTGTTGAGAAGAAATTATTTTACATAGATTGTGAAGAGGAGGAAGAAAATGAATAGGAAACTTCGAAAGAAGAGAATATACACCAGGAACCAACCCTATATAAAGAATAAATGAGTTTGACCATATCCTGTAATGCATTGGCAGGAATTACCACTCCTCAAAATCTGAAGATAGAAGCACATATCAAGAAGAAAAAATTAATAGTGTTGATTTATTAAGGTAGTACCCATAATTTTATTCATTGTAAGGTATACAAGGAATTGAATTTCTTCCTATACCCAGCACCAGAGTGTCAAGTGATGGTTGAAAATGGAGGAACTATAAATTTCTCTGGAAAGTGTCAAGATAAGCATGGGAGAATGTGTATTGAATATTACAATGCTTTCCATTCCAATGGTAGGTGCTTATGTTGTACTAGGAGTACAATGGTTACAATCTTTGGGGATGGTAGCTTTTATTTTCAAGAACGCTTCTTGAAAAAAATTCAGAAGGAAAGGAATTTGAATTACAGGGTATCGTAGGGAATTCATGAAAGATAATAAGCCCTAATGTGATGAAAAATATTTTTAAGAAATAAAAATGAGGCTTAATTGCACAATTATGCTAACAGGAAGTCCCAACATCAAAATCATCTATTTCTCCAAATCTCCAAAAATTCTTGGAAAAACATTCCAACGTGTTTGAAACTCCCAAAGGACTTCCACCTATTCATGATCTTGATCATGCTATTCATTTGATTCTAGGAAGTATTCCTCCAAACATTAGGTGCTACAGATATCCTTATGTCCAAAAGGGAAAAATTGAACATATGATTGCAGAAATGTTAGAGGTTAGTATAATTGAACCTAGTCAAAGTTCTTTCTTTGCTCCAGTAGTAATTGTGCATAAGAAGGATGCATCATGGCGCATGTGTCTGGATTATAGGGAGCTCAATAATATCACTATTATAGATAAATTTCCCATTCATATGATTGATGAAGTATTGGATGAATTACATGGAGCAATTTATTTTACCAATTTGGATATATGTTCAAGATATCATCAGATTAGAATGAAGACTAAAGATATTCTGAAAAAAAGAGTTCAAATTCATGAGGGTCATTACAAATTTTTGGTCATGCTTTTTTCCTAACCAATGCGCCTTCTACATTTCAAGGGTTAATGAATTCCATTTTCAATCCCTTAGAAAAATTGTGTTAGTATTTTTTGATGATATACTAATCTATGAAATGTCTTGGAAGGATCATGATTCATGTTCAACATGTTGATAGGGTGCTCAAATAATAGAGTAGAAACAATTATATGAAAAAACTTCCAAATGTTTCTTTGGAGTACAAGAGGTGTAATATTTGGGTCATCTTGTATCTCAGGAGGGCGTTAAGATAGACCCTAACAAAATTAAAAACATTAAGGAATGGAAATTCCACACAACCATAAATCAGTTGCGAGGATTTATCGGGTTAACAAGGTATTATCACAAGTTTGTTAAGAATTATGGGAGAATAGCACCACCTCTAACAACATTATTGAAGAAATATTCATTTTCATGGACTCTTGAAGCAACTAAGGCCTTTGAACATCTTAAAGAGGAAATTTTCCAAGCACAGGTCTTATCTATGCCATACTTCACAAAAACCTTTATTAGGGAATGTGATGGCTCAATAGATGGATTTGGTGTTGTTTTAATGTAATAAGGAAGATCCATTGCTTTTGAAAGTTGTCCAATCAAAGGAAAGTATTTACAAAAATATATTTATGAGAAGGAAATGTTGGCAATACTACATGCACTAAAGAAATGGTGACCTTACCTAATGGGAAGACACTTCAAGGTAAAAATGGATCATGATAGTCTTAAATACGTTTTGGAACAAAGACTATCCTCAGAAGAGTAGCAAAAATGGGTCACAAAGATGTTGGTTTATGGCTTTGAAATCGTAAAAAAAAAATAGAAGATAATTTTTTTTGTAGATGTACTCTCAAGAAAGGATGAGAAGGTGAAAGCATTTCTTTGTGTCATTTCCATTATCGAACCAGTTTGGATAACCAAAGCAAGGGAGGAATGGATGAATGATGAAGAAGTGTGGAAACTCATTCAAAAGTTTCAGCAATATCCCAGTACATCTGATACATTTAGTTGGACAAATGGTTCCTTATTGTACAAATATCATTGATATATTTGTAAGAATTCCTAACTAAAACAAATGATTATTTTGGAATTGCACACCTCTCCCTTAGGAGGATACCTATAATTTTTTAAAAATTACCACAGGGTGAAGAATGAATTATTTTGGGATGGCCTTAAATCTGATATCCATTCCAAGTCAACGTTGGGAGAAGGTTTCAATGGACTTTATCATAGGTTTAACTAAGTCCGAAGGAAAGAGTGTCATCATGGTGGTAGTTGATAGAATTACCAAGTATGCACATTTTTGTGCATTATCTCATCGATTTAAAGCAAGTACGGTTGCTACTGCATTTATGGAAGCAATTCAAAAGCTACATGGAAACCCAAAGATTATTGTAAGCAACAAAGATCCCAAATTCAGTAGAAATATTTGGACGAAATTATTTATTTTTTTGGTACTCAAATAACTCATAGCTCATCTTATCATCCTCAATCTCATGCGAAAACTAAGATAATGAAAAAATGTTTGGAAGGATATCTTCGTTGTTTTGTATCTAATAAACAAACACAATGGGTTAAGTGGTTACCTCTAGCTGAGTTGTGGTATAACACTTCCTTCCATACTACAACAAAAATGACCCCATTTATGGCACTTTATGGATATCATCCAGTGTCCATCACATCATCTTTAAGATAAAATTTTAAGGTTCAAGCAGTGGAAGATCACATCGAGCATAAAAAAAAAGTTCTACAAATCTTAAAGGATAACCTAAATTTTGGCACAATATCAAATGAAACAACGGGAAGATCAACATCGCAGTGGGAGCAGTTTTGATGTTGGAGATTGAGCATTTTTACGGCTACAACCATACAAACAAATCTCCCTCAAGAAATCTAGGAAAGATAATGAATTATCACCAAAGTACTATGGTCCTTACAAGGTGTTGCAAAATATTGGTAGTATGTCATACAAATTGGATCTTCCTAGAGTTTTCCATGTTTCATGCTTAAAGAAGGTTATAGGTGACAAAATTCCTGTTCAAACAATATTTCCAAAACTTGACGAGGAAGGAAAAACCATACTGTAACCTGAAGTAGTCACAGAAACAAGAACTTGATAGCTACGAAATTGATCAATTTCAGAGTATCTTGTCAAGTGGAATAACTTACCCACTGAAGATTCCACATGGGAGGATAAGAATTTTATACAGAAGCATATAGAACTACTCAAGCATTGAGGGAAACACTTCTTTTAAGGAGAGGGGCATGTTAGGTCCCTATATTAATAATGTAGTCCCTTATTGTTGTTAGTGTAGCCCCCTTATTGTTATTGTTGTACCCATGTAGTCTGCATATTGTTATTATTGTGCCCCATAAAAGCCCACTATTATTATTGTTGTGCCCTTACATTACTGTTGTTAGGCAAAATATGGTTATATCATGAGCCCATGAATTCCTATATATAGAAATTAGGTTTTGTCATTTGTATGATCCAAGAATTGTTCATTTGTGTAATGTAAAGGAGGTTTCACCCTCGAAGAGGCTCATTGAAAAGGCATTGATCTATATTTTATTTTATTTTGTGAGATGGTTTCATGATAGTTACCTAAAACAACAGAAAATACCTTCCATGTGTACTCCTATATGTCTCAATGACATCATCACTAACCAACCCATTGTTTCTACATGTCCTCTCTGAGAGGAGAGGGATATGGTTCCGAGTATATGTTTTGTAGCCATTTCATTTGTTAAATATTTTTTCGGTCCTGACTATATCTTAACATTGTACTTGCATTCCATGTTTTCTTGTTTGTAATTCCATTGGCTCTTAATTCTCTATGCTTACAAGGGTTTCACTCATCCCAGGCCTTAAAACTTGTGTGCATGCCTTTGAAATTTCACGAAATTCCTCTTTGGCTGGGCTTCCATCATCTTCAGCCTCCATTACTTGCATTACCTTTTCAGCCTTCTCAAATTAGTCATGTTAGACTCCTATACCAATAGGTGTCATTTTTCATGATTGTCTTGATTGAACTATGGAATATGTTCAAACCTTTTTCTTGAGAAAAGGTGTTCCATATTCTTGAAAAACCAAAAAATCAAAAAATTTAAAAAATGTAAAGAGGGTATACCCTAAAAGAAAGATCAAAGGGTAAAAAGAATAAAGATGGTCAAAAAAGAGAAAGAAATGAAACCCAAGCAAAAAATAGACCAAGGAAAGTGTGCAAATCATGCCACTACTATTTCATTTGTTTCAATAAAGCAATTGTGTGCAGCTTGTCAACTTTTGCCACAATTTATGAAGGGTCAAACTGTATAAACTTGACTCATTCGTGTTTCAATTTCATGTTGTAGAATAGAGAATAAATATCTGACCAAACATTTTAATCTTGGAAGATAAGTAGATAGGTAGAGTTAATAAAAGGTGCTCAACAGTTTAATCTAAGCCCTTGGATGTAATAAGGGTAGAATTAGATAGATTTGCCTTGTAAAAGAAAAGAAAATTTATGAGGTTTTGCCAGTCTAAGTGCACCCTAATAGAGAAGAGAAAATGGTAGTGTAAAGTAGATAGGGTAGGTAGATGGTGTTGCAAAGTTTCATGTGATGAATGATGCTGCTAAATGTGTTTAATCCTTTACTTTCATCAGAAAGTACTGAAGCAGAAAATCCACTGGAAAATCACAGCAAACAAAGTCAAAATCATTAACTTCCCACATCACTTTCCCCTTGAGTTTTTTATTAATTTCCCCAAAGTACTAAGGTATTTGGAGATCAAAGGGGCTCAAGGCATTTCCTTGACTTTTGGAGGGACCGGACCCTCAGCCTAATGATCAAAAAGACCTAAGTACCTGAAGTTATTTATCATTATAATCATTCACTCTTAACATTTTCCTAAGTAAAATCCAATTTTACTTAGGAAAATCATGCAAATTTCCATAATAAACCCTCAAAATCACTTGCTAATCTATGTTTAAGTGTTGAAATTGAGATGATGTAATTTACTTCAGAAATCTTCACTTTCTTAGTTATAGTTAAGTATTTTGAGTTTACCTTGTCCTTTTGTCATATTAACATTTAACTCTAATTATTAACTCCCTAGTGAAAATACCTTACCCTATATGTATAGCTCCTTTTACATAAATATCCCAAAACCCATCTTATTATAAAATTTTAACCAAAGTATGTCTTTCCCAATTATTTATAAAAGACCCACATTATGTGCCCTTTGGTTAAAATATATCATTATGTAATACTCCCGCCCCTATGATAATTTAATCGTATTGGTTGATTTATCATATAATAAAAAACATATATGAAAAACTTTGAAACATATATTTTATATGTTTTAATAAAATTAAATCCAAAGTTTAATTAAAACTAAACTTTGGAAATAATCCCATACCCGATGACCCTAATTCGAGTTAGAAACTAAACCCCGCCGTAACCACCTTTAAACAGTGGGATTAATTAAATCGCCAGGATTAGTTAATAACCACCTTTTCCGCCTATCAAAACACTCTCGAGATGATTATTTAAACACTAATTACATCGGGCCCGCATGTTAACTTCCCCATCACCTTCCGGTCTTGTCAACCATCAGATCATCCGCCTGCAGATCAACGCTCCACAGCGATTCCGCTAGCCATCTCCCAGTCGAAGGTTAACGCATGGGGCACGGTGGTTTTGGAATAGTACTCCGACCACGTGTCACTCGCCCAATGGAATCGCTGCTCTCGCGTTTAAAACCACCATTTCCCATAAGCGGTGCGGAAATTACCGCTTACCGCCCGACCCCTACCACATGTCATCTCGTACTTCGATGACGTCATTCCTCGATAAAATAAAAATCCCTTTTTGACTTTGTAAATAAAACAAATTTCGTGTTTTTTCTGTCATTTTCATTGCTGAAAGCGACTGCGCCTCCCACTGTGAAATTCAAATTTCCACTGAAAATTACTGTTCTATCCAATTTCGTTCGAGAATTCCACTGGACCAGTGTTCGAGCATCTTCTTGCCACCACTTGATACCTGTTAAATCCCAGTTTGCCTCCGAAAACAGGTATTTATTCTATTGCGCTCTGAACTTCGAAAGAAACTCTGTGTTCCATGTTTTTTCACTGGATTAGTGTTAAAATCTTATCGCTAAGATCATTCCCTGAGCTTTAAAACTGTGAAATTGTTCCCCTAAACCTGCTACGTTGCCAATTTCCCTCATTAAAACTGAAATCGCGCCCGGTCCGTGAAGAAAACCCAGAAACTGCACCAAAATGGAAGCCCCGACAGCCCTGAATGTAACCCCATTGAATGCCCCCCACAGAGAATTAGAATATTTTCCCTTAGTGGATAAGGACTTCCAAATTAAAGACTTAGTGTTTGATGAAAGCTCCCTTCGAAGTTATTTTCACTGCAGAGACGATTATTCGAAGGGATTGGATGTCATTGGATTGTGGGAATCCAATTTCCCGAGATATCTCATCCCCTCAGTCCTCATTTTCCCAGAAATTATCCACTACTGCCATTCTAACTATGATCCAACACAAAGAGCAGTGATGTCCCCTGACCAGAGTGTTCTTTTCCCTATCACTCCTCAGGCCATCAATGCAATGCTACATTTTGAACCTGATCAAGAGCTAACTCCCTTGTCTATGGAAGAACTGATTGAAAAGTCTAATCAACTGTCTCCAGAAAAATTGAAATGCATTTTCCAGACTTTTATGTTGCCTGAACATCAACCTAAGAGGCCACCTCCATATGGTTTTGCTTACTTTAACAAGTTGGGCAGACTCATCCTCAATATGATATCCTTTGTTATGGGTTTCAATACAAGTGAATATGTTGATGAAATAACCTTGGTATTGCTGTCTATCTTTACTCCTGGGCAACCTCCTGCAGTAAAATATGATTTTGCATCCTTCATTTCCAATAAAATCCATGACCAGTTCATGAGGCTAGATAATGAGAAAGTGTTCAAATATTCCTCGGTTATTTATCATCTCCTCATCTATTATCAATCAGAGAAGTTCCCCTTCCATGTTAAAAATCTTGATGCCAAGGGAAATCCTAGATCAGTTATTTTTTGGTCTGCCATAACTCATTCTTCCTATGAGTCTCCCTATTCCTATGCTGAGTTCATCGATCTTTTTGTATATCCTGCAACTACCTTGTTGACAGGAATTCCTCCTCCAAGGCTCAGTAATGAAATCAAGAAGACTTTGCAGCTTTCAAGGACATATAAAGTTTGAGACTGGTATTTATATCAAAACCATTCAGTGATCAGAATCTATGGATGTGAATTGCATCCATTCAAGTTGCCAAAATATGTGCCCATGAGACTTTTTGCCTTGGAATATTTCAGGCAAATGAATAATTCTGATATGATTCATTTTTGTAGTGTGAAAAAAAAAGCCCAACTCAGGATTAAAAGTCAATTAGGTCCTTTCATCTGCAACTCTAGGGAGGCCGAGCGAGAAGCAGAAGATATACTACAAAACCATTGCAAGTTCCAAAGGAGTTTTCGTTGGGTTCCTTATGATCCATTTGGTTTCATCTGTGATAAAAGAATGAAGAACAAATCTTCCCCATATATTCACCACAGGGTTCCTGATATAGAACAATATGCTAAGCAAGATGAATGGGTGGAAGAAACACTAGTTGAGGAAGAAAGTGAAGAAGACAAAATGAACAAAATTATGAAAGACCTTGAGAAAAACTTTGACTTAGAATCTTTTGCACAAGTGCAAGTACCTCACATTGGCACTTCTTCAGCAGGAAATCTACAATAGGGATTACAGGAAAGCAGTCCATCTATTGCAGTAGAATCAAAAGGCAAAGGAAAGGAACCTGAAATACAGGTCATTGAAACTTTTATCATGGCAGAGAAACCTCAAACCTCCAGAGCACCAGATCAATCACAAGTTTCTCCCACTCAGGTAAATCATCCTGAAGTTTCAGAATTACAAACTCCATCCAATATGGAAATAGGAAAGAAAAGGCAGGTTCCAGATACTACTCCTCCCAAAGAAACCTCAGAGCTACATCAAGCCAAAAAAATAGAAACCAGATCCACTTCCAGATGTGGAAATCATTGATGAAATGTTTGATGATGGAAGAGAAGATAGTCAACTAACTGGCACAACAAGTGAAACACATACAGGCCACAAAGGAAAAGAATTGCAAAAACAGTTAAGTATTGAAGTATCTTCTTTTAAGCCACCAAAAACAGATACAGGTGATATAAAAAGAACTTTAATTAATATAAAGGCAAAGAATGATCCATTGAAAATGAAAGTATATGATCAATATCTAAAAATGGCTCCACATAATCAGGAAAGGTTAATGTCAGCATTTGACATTTCACAAGGAAAAATGATGATGAGCCACTTCAAGTCCAAGGTGCCAAAACCCATGACAGCAGCTGATTATATTAGGACCAATTTTGAGGTCCCGGCAAAAGACATTCATCCCTTGGACCAGATAGAGCTACATAAACAAACTGGGGAGATGGTATATTCCACTCTTACTGATAAGGCCATGGAAGCCCTAAGGCTACAAGATTCTTTAAATAACACAAGCACCCAATTGCAAATTGAAAAGGCCTCTTCTCAGGCCAAAGATAACAAAATAAAGTCTCTGGAAGACATAATTATTAGTTTGGGTCACAACCCCAAAGATATCAAAAGCATTGTGGCACTAATCAAAAAGAAAGATGATGATATTGCTGCACTAAGAAAGCAGCTGAAATTACCAGCCTTAAGACATCCCCAGACCCAAGAAGTTTTGAAGGAGAATTCGCAGGAAGAGATAATGGAGTTGCTCTTAAAAATGACTGAGCAACTGAGTGAAACAGAGAAATAATTGGAACAAGCTTTACAAGAGAAGGAAGCTATCATGCAGGCATCAATCACAGAAGCTACTACAACTACAGGTACTACAACAACAGATCAACAAACAGAATCAGCACAGGTAGACACTTCTGGTTTAAGTTCTGATGAACTGGTAAAACAAATGGAAAGTTTAAAACTCAGGGTCACAAAACTTAAAACCACAAAATTGCAGTTAGAAAACTTGGAGCAGAAATATGATATGTCCAAAAGAACTGTTGCAGATAATACCAGGGAAATTAAAAGATTGGAAAAATTGGTTAAGGCTTTAGAAAAATATCTTTCATTAGAAAATCCTTTGAGAGAAATAAATGAAATTCTTTGGACTAATATAATTGATTCAATAAAAAGTATTGGACTTTTGTTCAAACAATCTTTGAACAAAATGACTTGATCAAAGTAGCTCAGGAAGAAATAGCCAAAACAAGAGATGAATTAAAGAGCAGACCTGAGCAAGCCAGTCAACTTATACAGTTTCTGAACACACGGACTAAGCAACAGCTTTCAAAGTTAGGAATTGATGATAGGACAGGCACTATCTTAGAAATAAAAAGAGCTTTTACCAAAAGAACTCTTATGCAGAATTTGGAAAGGAAGTGCTCAGACATGCAAGAAGAAATCAATGCTTTTAAAGGGAAATTTCAGGTTTTATTAGACAATGGGTTACCTAGTCCTATGCTAGCAGGTGACAAGATAATGGACCTGGAAACCTATGTTACTAAAATAGACATTCATGCTCATAACACAACTGTTATTTCTATCAATGCATCACAAGAAACATTGCCAACAGGGAGGAATCTTTATGATAGATTGAAGAATTTATTTCATCTGGAGCATGAAATAAAGTATTTGTTCCCTAGTCAGCCCACTTTTTACAGATACACAGAGGCCGATGAGACATTGAGAAAACTTAAAAGAACCGTAATAGCAGAAGATCAATGGTGGGAAGACTTATTGGAAATTTTGTAAAAGTTATCTTCAGACAGAAAAATTGTCTTTTACCATCATGTAAAGGATAAATAATGAGCACAAGTTAAAGAGTATCAATTGAATAGGTTAAAGAGTATCCATAGAAACAAAGAGTATCAGACAAGCAAAGGAATTACTCAAAGGGACAACACCCTATTATAGCACCTACCTCCAGCAGATCCACGAAGGAAGGAAACAACACATCAGCAGTTACTTGTCATTCTGTCTACGAGACCATTTGTCTCCTTTTTATTTGTAAATTACTCCTTAGTCACCCTAGATTATTGGCTAGGTTAGTGTGAGATATTTTCAATTATTTTTTGTATAAATAAACCCTCAAAGAGAGTGTTGAGGGTGGATTCTATTATTTGGCTGTGACATTGAAATTTTTGGAATAAAAAGTGTATTGGAGAAATTTATTTGTGGCTTACTGGATGACAATTTGAAGCTCAGGACTTTTTGCAGGATTCATGTGTCGGACTGCAGTTCAATAAGTCTTTCTATCCTATGTTTTAAGTTTTATATCTGTTTATAATATCATTATGTCCATTTTTGAATAATTTACATAAAGGATTGAATCAGAATTTACTTAATTGTACTCTGATTTCAGATGTGATTATTCTTAATGTTTTCCTCTAAATTGGTTATAAGCACGAATTCTTAAATGCTCTTGCTTTGCTAATTTAAACCTTCTTGATTACTATAATAAAGAATTCTTCATTTCTCTTTGTTTGTAGTCATCTCATTTATTTCTTTTGAACATGGTGAAAGATTCTTAGCTTCCTTTCATCCCTTCAAAATCATCCCATCCACTTTAAATTTTAAGGATTGTTCTCTGTCTGGCTATCTTGCCCTGCAAAACCATCTTGTGTGTAGAATAGAAATCCAGTAAAGCCATCCTTTGACTCCATAGCCCAATGGATTGAAAATCTTCAACCTTGCCCCTAGTTTGCGGATTCCACCATTTTCAAACAAACTCTTGGATTTATAACTAGCCTAAAACTTTCTAAGAACAAAGATAAATTATAAAGAGAGAGCCCTCTCTGGATGCAGATTGGCTAGATTCTGCATCTGAAGGTTGGTTTGTGGTTACCTCGGGTATACTTTCCTTTTCCACAACTTCAAGGAAATCCTGAGTGATAACAAGTCCCATCAAGATGATGTGTTATGTGGGGGCACTTCTATGAGCCACTTAAAAATCTTCCCACTGCACTTTACTATGATGTCATGTTTCCCTAACTCTTGGTTTTATCCACTCCACTCAAGACTCCACTACATTTGGTAATGTGCAAAAATTAACTCTTTCAGCTCCAAAGGTCCTGCAACTACATTAGCTCTACAATAATTTACTTATGGAGTTCCCTATCTTTGACTATCCACTGGAAAGATATTTTAGAGAAATTTCCATATAAGTGGGTTAAAATTTCAATTGAAGAGATATTATTATCAGAAAATGGCTTCAAATTATTTGCATCATCACCATATTTTCCTTTACCATTATTTGAGTTGTTATTCATTCTTCTTGTAATCATATATATGGATTCCTTCATCCTAATCAGATTTTCCATCACTAAAAACACATTCCTAACACACATTATACCTTAGAATAGATTTCTTCCAATGTTACTCTAAGACTCAACCTCGTGACAAACCCAAAAACTTCGTTCTTGACCACAAAGCCACACTAAATATTATGTCTCAGACTAGATCATTGCCAATCTTAAGCCAAGATTTGACCTTGCGAAATAACCAAAAAACCTCTATTCTTAAGCACATAGCCACACTAAAAAGTATTTCTTAGACCAAACCATTTATGTTCCATTGAAATGCACGTACACACATATTTATATGTGTTGTTGTCACCAAGACATTGTTGGGGTTGATGTTAATCTAATTTTGCGGTTGACATGAATCAATTTTTGGGCTAACGTGAATCAATTATGTGGCCAACATTCAAATGGACATATCAAGTATTTTAGTGGTTAGATTGTAACCAAGTTAGCCCTTTTGGCTCTCGTTTTTTCCTCCATATAATCGTGCCATGTGACTTGGTACTTAGGGGTCCATGGTCAATCGAAGATAAACTTCAACATGATGTAATTATTCCACATGACATTCTTTTAGTGATGCCACATGCCATTCAAATTTGGCCCGGTTGGCCATGAAAAAAATGACTCAAAATTTCATATGGCATCCTATTGCACTACCACATCTTTAGAAATTTCACTCTCCCATGTCATCCTACATGTCATCTCATTCTGCCATCTTTCAACCCTCCACTGGATGATCTTTTCTACATCATCCACATCACCTGTGTCATCTCGTTCGCATGTCAATCTATCATTGGTTATAATTGCCACCTCATCAACTTCGAACGAACATGTAATGTTTCTATTCATTCTAGGTGGAAGAGTTCAAAAGGTATGGTGGGGAAAAACCTCCATTAGCTATGGCAGATGTTTGTGCTCCATCCACAATATATCAATCACATAACACCAATAACCACCAGATTCACCCTGAGTTTCACAGTGGTTAATATTGTTAAATAGTGTGCATGTCCACTTACCAACAATAGTTGATTTCTCAGAAATGTATGGGTATGCCTTAAAGTTGCATGATATTTAACAAGTTTTGGTCTTGACCCCTTTTCACCAATGTTCACTTTCAAACTAGATTATCTTCTTATTTTGGAAGATTTTCATAAAATGAAGTATACTATTGGAAAGATATCAGAGAGGGCTATCCATTTAGACCATCTACATACTCATTTTATCATTATATCTTCAAAAAATACTCAATAATATCCAAGCCATCATACCTCCTTTTGAATCACTGATGTTTCCAAAAATTCTCAATGACTTTTACGCTATCATACCACATTTTTCATCACTTGTGATAAATTATATCTAAATTATACCTCCTTGAACGTCCAATACATTGCACCTATTAATGATATTCCATTGGTTTTCATCAATTACAAGTATATTCCAAACAATATCCTTCCTTTTACATCGAAGACATCATACCTTCTTTGACATAAATGAAAATTTTATGTCCAACATAGTGATGCTATTTTCCAATGTGCACTTTCAAATGAGCTAAGTGTTGTGAGTTCTAAGCTCACGTATGGTTGTTATTTTCCTAGTAGTGATAGCTATCATTAGCTGAAATTAGGCCTTCTCCATTCTTATAAATGGAGAACTTATCTAT
The DNA here is from genome assembly GCA_034641835.2 of Pinus albicaulis. Classification (NCBI taxonomy): domain Eukaryota; kingdom Viridiplantae; phylum Streptophyta; class Pinopsida; order Pinales; family Pinaceae; genus Pinus; species Pinus albicaulis. The sequence continues at coordinate 161,222 of JAXQQM020086667.1, read as the reverse complement.
GTAATTTATACACTATGAGTAATGAAAAACCCATTTATGGTATTAGAGCAACCATTTCTTGACCTGTTGAAGATTCCTTATTTTTTTCTTTTTTACTCTTAGATAATAATGGGGAAGTACATAAGTTATGTGACTCTTTTGTTCATAGTTCTCCACAATGCATTTTTCACTCCTTAGTTTATTCTACTCTTAGATTTGATACAATTAACCCAATTTTTAGGCTCCTGTAATAAGATCTTTGCATTGAAATTTTAATCCCCAGAACTGTTCATGAGTGAAGATATATTTTCTTACATTTTTTCTGTTGCAAATCATGGTTTAGCTTTGCAGCCTATTTCCTAGTCATAATTGTCATTGTTGTAACCATCGAAGGGTTTGTGGACACCTAACTTGTGGAATTTGTTTCCATCGTGTATTTTTAAATACACTTGTGGATCTAAAAATTAATTGGTTGAATGGTTGGATCTGTTGATAGAAAGAATATATTTGACAAATATTAGGTTGAAGGTTGGAAAATTTCTTGTTGTAAAATTTAGTGGTGGATTAAAGTAGAGGCTTACCTCTATATTATCTTCACGAGACTCGAAATATCTATGAAGTGCATGAGATGTGTGAATTTAATCATTGGTATTATAGTTGTAGTGCAAGTAGCACATTGAAACATCATCAGAGAAGAGACTAGGAAACATACTCCATTTTTCTCATGATGGTGATAGCCAGGTCAATAGGACAACCAGTCCCATACAATGTGCCATAGCAACTATAATATTATCGATATATCACTAATTAAGTAATTGAAACTAGTCATAGGAAAAGTATACACATTATTCTTGTTCATTTCAATTCTAGAAACTAGAATCCTATTAGGAAATTTATCTCGAATATTACAAATATTGAGACTAAAAATAACTTTGTAGCCATTTTAGGTAATTTGATCAACACTCGTAAGGTTATTTTTTAATCCCTAGAAAACATATATATATATATATATATATATATATATATATCTATATATATATATATATATATATATATATATATATATATATATATATATATATATATATATATATATTGCATTTTTCTTTTCACCTTATTTACTAAGGACATTAATTTCACATTGTCCAAAAATGTCAACAAAATTGTCATCACCTAATTTTGACTTCAATCTTAAGAAAGTTATCTATGTTTGCAAGAAAAATAATAATTCAAGTAATATGATTACTACGACCAATATATAAAAAGAAAACGGCTTTGTTATTATATTAAGAACATCACAAGTGATAAACATAGACATAGAAGTAATTGCAAAGGTATTTCTATAATTAGCTTTGTTTTTATTTAGGTTTGGATTATTCTTTAACTTTCATTTACATAATGCCCATACATTTTACAATAATAGCACTAATATTTGGATTTATCATTATTTCTTGTTTTCTGATGGCCTCTATCACTCCCCCTTAAGATATAATGGTACTATTGCGGTGTATCTACTTGATCTAAGATTTAATATCGATCTCTCTTTGAGTTGGATCTATTATATCTACCCCTATTTATGTTTTTCCTTCCTTTTCCTATGCTATGATATGCATATTTTTGATGGAAATTTTCATGAAATCATCGTCTTTATTCATCCTTGTCCCTGAAATAGTGGGGATCTCATCACATCATTTATGGAAATGTGCGTTATATTATTTGATTATTTAGTGGAAACAACTATAACATTAAATTTCACTAGCACCACTCTCAAAACCTTCTCAACAACCTTCTTGTCTATTATATCTTCACCATGTTTTCTTTACTAGTTTAATACATCCATCATCGGATTCATAAAGTAGAAAATATATTGATAGTCCTATATATTTAAAAACTCAAAAATCCTTCTAAGTGTATGCAAATTTGTCGTTTTACCTTTTAAATGATTAATAGAAAATATCTAAATTGTCCCATGCTTGTTTGGAATAATTCATTGTTGCAACTTTTGGAAAATTTGGCTTTTCTAATCCTTGTTGAATAAACCATATTGCCTTGGAATCATTATTTGTATTTTCCATTAACTAAGATATTTGAGAATTTTCCATAACCTATATGGTTTCTTGATCTGTTTCTATGAACCCATTTTCAGTTGTATCCCAACATTCCCGAGAAAAAAGAAAAATTTCCATCTTGATTAACCAAACCTTACAATTTTGCCTATCAAAATTTTTCCTTGATGCTATCCTAGACTCCTAATATATGCCATTGATTTTAATATTATTTTTTAATAATTGAATATATTGACCTCAATTACCAAATGGAAATTACATAATTTAAACCATGTTTTTATTTATTTATTATTCATACAAAAGGATTTGTAAATCTAAAAGTATATACCACTACAATCCATAAACCCCCAATGAGAGATATCATAAATTGGTTATAATTTTATCCTAAAAATACAATTTCCAATCAATTTAAAGTGTTTTATCACAACATGAAAAATATAATCATAATTGAGACTAATTTATAGTAAATCAAACTATCTCCTTCTTTGAAATTGACTTGGAATGTTGTATGACAAAGTGGAGTATGGAATTGATCCACTTCTTCTCCTTTTCATTGTTGTGATGAATGACCAGTTGAGGACATATTTGGCTCCATTAATGCTTAAAAAAGTGTTGGTTATAACAACACCACAAGGTTTTGGATCCCTCTTTTGTTAAGAAAGTGTTTTTCTATGAATCAAATTTCTCCCAAATTGGGTTTCCTCATTTAAATTCTTCCACTGCTCTTATTTCCACTAGTGAAATTACCTATGGACAACCTCCTCTATGGAAACTTGGATGAGAAACGTACAAGGAAATAAATAAATAATAATACTTATCACCACTTATACCATAAACTTAGTGTTGTTTTTATTTTTATTTTCTATAGGTATCTGGCTATATGCTCCTCCCAACACCAATTCATGAAGAAACCTACTTGACTAGTAATGGATGGATCAAATATTTATTTGATAACAAATTTATGAAAGGTGGTAGGGGAAATAATCACATGAACAATTTCTATATTATATAAGAATAAACACATAAGCATTCTCACAATTGCTACAGTTAATAAATTCTACAATATGGGGCCTTTATTTTCCTCCGGACACTTTTCATTAAGTCATTAAATGATCTTAAATACAATGAAAAATATCTCTCTAGTAAAGACTAGAAGATAATAACACTTATATCTAACTACTAATAATTGTCTAGATTCAATATCTAGGTCTAATTGATGTTTAACTATGTCAAGCTAGGGATGCACAGATAATGAATAACTCAACTAACTAGGTTAGCAGGAGTAATTATAGTATTGAATCACTTCAATAACATCATTGAAAAAGGTTTCTTTTGGAAAAGAGAGAAATAAGCATATGAACCCATGAATTAACTATACCATAAATTGTTGGAAATGAAGGATTGACCCCCATACAAGGAAAGTGTTCCCAATTGGGGTTCTAGGTTAAATATTGTGTCCATTTTTTCTTAAATGCATTGGATATTTCAATGTGTATGAATTCATCATGTTAAGATGTAATATATACTTTCGTCTCTTCTAAAATAATGTACAAATTCTCATTTATTTTAATTGAATTTGTAATAAAATTTTTGAGTTAAATGATAATTTAATTATTGTGATCCTGTCCACAAGAATAAAAAATATACTCTTATGCATTTTCTATTAACCCAATAGCTCTTGATGTCCCAATATTGTATTGATATTGAGATTTGAGATATGGGGTTATCATTAACTGGTGGTTGCAATAAATTACCTTAGTTTCTAGGTTGACCTCCAAATTATAAGCATTATTCTATCTTGAGGCTGTTGGAATTATCTTTGAGTCAAATTCATTTTCCTAGACAATCTTAAATATTTCTTGGTGGATTTCATATTTATTGGTTAAATTCTTACATGCTTGGTTCATTTTTAATTTCCCTAAAACATTTTCCAATTTCCTATGCTATTTAGTAATTTCCTAGGATTTTTTCCACTAACCTAAATTTTTTTGCAATGTTAGTGTTGGTATTCTCCAACATACTCATTTTGGATGAGTTAAGTTTCGTGAGTTGTAAGCTCACATAGGATTGTTATCTATCCAATGGTCATACCTCTATTTAGCTGACATCAAGCCTCATCCATTGTTATAAATGGAAAAAAATTATATTTAATTTATACATTATGAGTAATAAAAAACTCTTTCATGGTATCAAAGTGGTCATTTTCTACCCTTTTGAATCGTTATCTTTTCTTTTTCTCTTTTAAATAATAATGGGGTAGTACATAAGTTAAATGATAGTTTTGTTGATGGTTCTATGTGATGCATTTTTCACTTGCTACATTCTACTCCTATATATGGTATGATTTGTAATTCCCCTTGAAAGACATATTTTATGACTTTTATATATTGTTTATGATTTTTACTTATCTCAAGGAAATGGGAAAAGACATGTGCTGAATTATTGTTTTCGTTTCTAACATAAAGAAAAATCATAATTAATGAGAATTTATGTTAGAATAATTAATTCTCTTATAAATATGTTAAAGGATAACATGAGATATTAACATCTAACTGGCAGGGAAAACCATTGAAGTAATTAGGCCTAAGGAAGCAAGAAAATGAAAAAACAAGAAAAAAAAACTTCTTCTCGTTTTTGATAAAACCTTGAATTCTTCTGCATTAGGGGAATTTTGATGTCTAAAATGGGCCTCCTAAGGAAATTATAAAATAATAGTGGAAATAATAAAATAATATTAGATTGCATCATCAATTTTAGAGGGAAAAAAAGAAAAAAAACTACTTTTTCAACTCATATTTTAAACTTATCTCCCTATTGGTTTACTCAAATTTCGAGTGGGAACATTCGTTGGATGCATAATTTTATTCCTTATCCAAGGAGTACCTATTTTTCATACTTTCGATGGACCCTTCTTCACAAAAACTGAGAAATACATGAAAAAATGTGATTGCAATCAAATTTTTCATGTATTTCTCATTTGTCCTCTAGCATGGTCCATCGAAAGTATGCAACATGATTCCTCCTTGGATGAGGAATTAAATTTTGCATCGAATGAGTACTCCAGTTCAAAATTTGAGTAAAATCATATAGAGATAAATGGAAAATACAATTTGAAAAAGAGGTTTTATTATTTTATTATTTTTTAATCTTTTTACTTTTTTACCCCAAAAATGGTGAATCACCCCCAATGTTGACATCATCGTATTGAATCCTATTGGTTCTTATAAAGTTTATTTTTTTTTTACATTTTTCTTAGGAGACCAATTTTAGACCTCAAAAGTTCTCTAATGGATGAAGAAAAAGAGGAGATTAGACAAAAACTATAAAATACTTTGATAAAGCATGGTGGGAGAGAAATAACCTATCGTGGAATAGAAATAAGATAACGTGGGAGATAAGTTGAGTATCTGATTAAACCTTACGAGTGGGAGAGGAAGACTAGTAAACCCAAGAAAGGGTTTGCAAGACATTGTAAAGGGTTTGGAGGAAACAACTCCGAATACCTTCTTGGCTTTACCTCACAGTTAGAGGGATAGCTCAAGGTGAACTTCCTAGACAAGACAATTCATGGTTGTGAGGAACGTGGAAGCCTGTAGCCTATTTCAGAAATAATTTCACATAAGTACTACTAGTCGAGGTAAGTAGAATTCTGAGATTAAATAAATGTTTAACATAATAGACTATAAAATTATTTTATATATTGACATTTTTGTTGTAGGTTGTCAAGCGACAGGAACAGGTAAGAGACTAGGAAAAAAATATGTTAACATGTAAGATTAGAATAAAATAAGAACTGGTGTACAATAAACTAAAAGAAAAAAAAAATTACTTTAAATAAATTTAATGAAAGGAAAACCAGCCCTAGGAGAAAGGTATCCATAATGTAGAAAAAAAATAGTAGAAGAAAGTGAAATTATGTTTGGATGATGAAAGCTTGTTTGAAAGAAAAATACATGTTTTTTTTTTCAATATATAATTTAATTACAGTAATACCACCGGATAAGGTAAAGTAAGTTTGGGTTTTGAACTCATGTTGAACACTTAAATCCATGAAATGAAGCATATACTCATCAATGTTTCACAGAGTTTGCCTTCAGTTATGTAGAATAGTTCACAAGGGTCTATTTCTGTTTTCTGATTACCTGTGACTATCGAAACCGTAGAGAAAATAAATTTACAAAGAAATATATGTGTGCATCTATGTAAGTGTGTGTGTGTGTAGTGAGACTTTCATAAAGGGTTATTCTAATGTATGTATATTTCTAGAATATATCACTCTTAATATTTTGTTCTTAAAGAAATAAATATTGTATCTATATGCTGAATATGAAAATAGCTAAAACTGAATTAAGAAACAATATATAGAGTTAGCAACTAAGAGAATCTATTTCTATAACTAAGAGAAAAAACCTCAAACTGTCTTTCATTTAATATAAAAATAGAAGCATTTAATTGTACTATTAAACAAGAGGGAAATTAGTATATTAATTTCAAATACTAATTTCATCAGAAAGATTAGAAAGAAAAAGTCGTACATAATTCTTGAGAATTATAATTTTATCCCTGAAGTGAAACAAGCATGACCAAGCGTGCTCACAATTCATTAGAAAGTTACAAAAATTTACATATATATTCCCACATACATCTTCTAAATAAAGGGATATACATATTCAACAATAACTCTAACCATCTTAGGGTTATGGGTCACAATTTCAAAGGAAACCACATATTACACCATGAAATTCTCTCTAGCAAGAACCATGCAAGATGTCATAACATGACCTTCATGAAATATTCATAATTTTTACAAAATATAATTGAAAAGTATAGGTCATAGCCTTTACTTATTTTTGGATAAATCCCTCTAACTCTAGGTTGTAAGATGTGTTTTAAACCAAAAATGTAGAGCATGACACCTACCATGTCATGCCAATAAGGACACCATACTTGCACCTTTAAAAATTTAACCTAGAACAAAAGAAAATTACTAACAACATGGATAAACCATGGTAGATTTTCTGGAGGAAGGTAGAAGACATTAAACATGAAACACTTGAACTGAGACTAAATTCTGAAACCCCTGCATACTTATAAGAAATTATTGCAAGACAATTAGTAGACACATTTTGTTGCGGCCACATAAAGGAAAGAAGGAAAACGTGTATTTTTAAGGGATGTAGGTTATACTTGTGAGGAGAATGTGAAAAAAATTCATACTTCCCCTGCGACCACCTGATAGAGGTTAAGGGAGAAGGTTTTAGCCCAAAAAAGGAAGAAAAACACTTTAATTGCAAAGAGAACAATTATAGAACCTAAGGTTCCTAGTTTTACCTTGCGGTTCCATTAGAAACCCTTAAACTTTTGGTTCCTTAGAAATGTATATAGCAGCCATGGAAAATATTGAAGCATGCAACCCTCCTTCCTCCGAGAGGATTTGACTCACCAGTCAATTGATAACAAATTATTGTAAATGCTCGCGAAGGACACATTAAAATAAAAGAAGAAATATATTAAACAACAATGAGAAGTAATTACCATAAATCAAATTCTAGCATGGGATTACACACTTGCAAAATAGGTATGTCATAACCTTATGTAAAAACCTTACAATAAACTCCTAAATAATTTTACAGTGAAATGATGAACATTTTCCTAGTTGGAACAAGAATTACAAAGGAGTTGAGGCCATGAAGCGAGATTTAGGGAGCCATCAGAGAAAACAAAAGAATGAGATAGAGATGAAAGAGTTGGGAAGGGACACTAACCCCATCTCTAGGGAATCTAGACCATCCATAAGCAAAAAATAATGTTGATCATCAGATCGAATGATTCGTACAAGGTCCTTGATGGGAGCAGATCAGCTAAACAAATTTCATAAGAATTTAAATATCAAGGTTGTAAAGTATCAACTTAGTTGCGTAGTTGGATAATTTTAATATAGACAATACCTTTTATAAGTGATACATGTGAATAAATTAAAGTGGGGAGGTATTGAAAACAAAAAGTAATATCATATATAAATATACCCATGTGAAGGAAGAAATCCTAAGGACTAAACTAAGGGTGAGGTGTACCTTTGTTTGTATTTGTAATGAAAATAAATTTAAAGTATGGTTTAAAGAATTTAACAATAAAGGTGAATTTTAACCATAGATTGAAGCCAATGTTAGAAACAACATAATATAAAAAAATTATAAAAAAAATAAAAAATAATTACTAGTATATGAGATTTCAATCTATTTTTTTTTTTACAGTTATTCTATGATAAAATTGGGGATATGACATATGGTATTAGAGCCAAGGATATGACATATGGTATCATGTTTTTAATTAATTTATTTACATTTGCGTATACAAAAAGCAAGAAGAAAATCAAAATAAAATTCCTTTGAGAGCGCATAAATGGATGAATCTCAAGGAAGAACCCATATAGCTGAAGATGAAATTTATGTACGTTTGGGGAAATAGGTACAAGAAACCAACATATATTTAATGGATATTATGAAACATATGCATGCATAACTGATATGTTTAAGATAAATTCATGACCATATATTGAAAGCGAGTGCAACGAAGGAGCTACTCGTAAGAAAATAATAGAAAATTCAAAACCCAAGACAATGGAGACAGTGAGAAATGAAGAAAATTGAGGTGATACCTCAAAAAGAAAAACTATTTAAAAAGAAACATAAATTCAAGAGGAAGGGTCAAAATGTGGGGAGGAACATGGTTCCTCAAAAGTGCATTCCAAATTAGAGAAGAAACCTAAGGTAGAACTTCATGGAGCATTTACGAAGATTCGACCCCCAAATTTTGACAGGGAAAGCCTGAATGTTGAATATTAAAAAGTATTTTAAAGTATATGACTATTCCATTGAGTTAAAGGCCAATCTAGACACCTATTAGCTGCAACAAAAGGATTACATATTATGGGAGGATATGAGAATATTTCATAATCTGCAAGGAAAGGTGGTTGAGTGGGAGGAATTTCAACGATTGTGTAAAGAAAAATATCTAACATAATGATATTTTGATGACAATTCCAAGGAATTCCATGAGTTAAAACTAGGGCTAATGATCATGGATGAGCTTGTTAGTAAATTCAAACATTTATTACATTATGAACCATATCTTAAAGATAAAAAACAAAATATACAATGGTTCTTAGGTTGTGTTTGTTACACAGTATTTTGTCACTGTCCTTGCAATCCCCATCCCAAACATTGAAGGACCATTTTAGTGAATTATGTGTATTTTTATACCTCACTAAAAGTATCATTGCATCCCTTGGCATGTCAATACAATTTCCTCTATCGATCATTCCTCAAACAGACCCTCAGAAACATGTGATTTTGGGTCGGTGTTGGTAGGCAGTTAAGGCCTTGCGGCCATGTAGAAATTAACATTGGGCCCCATGCCGAGCTGTTTTTCGATTTTTTTTTTAAATAGAAATGATGTTTCCATGCTTAAAAACTTCATGAGCGGAGTCATCATGGTTTTTTCGACTGAATAACATCGAGTTCCTCCCTTTGGCTTGTTTCTTCCTACAATTATGCAACCCCCCAAAAGATTAGGCCTCTCTTCCACCTTATGAGGGATTCCAAACCACCTCATTCTCTCCTATAAATTCCCCCTTTTCACATTGATTCAGCTAGTTGAAACAGTCATTACTATAGCTGGTTCGTAGAATAATGAAGAGAGGAATCCAATGTTGATAAAGAGTTTAGGCCCATTGCCTCATCAAATATGATCACGAGCGAATGCTTGGGATGCACCCAACTGAACCCATTGAAGGAGGCCTGCAATGTCAAGGCATTAAGGTTGTAAAATTATTTTCTCTATCATTAATACATGACCTATTTTTTTGTTCCAATTTTGTGTTTAATTATATGCAAACTGTTTGATTCTCCTTGAACAATCGAATAGTTATAAGTGAAAGTATATTCTCATATGTTGTCATCGTTCACTTGATATTTGTGCAGATACACTTACATCATCATTGATGGATCATGGCGTGTGAGGAAAAAGATCAGAGGATCATTGTTGCAAGTCATGATAAAGCGTTGGACAAAGGTAGGGTATCTATCTCTGTTCGTCTTTCATTTATAAGTTAGGAATCCAAAAGTCCAGCATGTTCCCTTGTTTCTAGACCCACCCTAGGGATAGAGGGATCATCTCTATCCGCAATGGGGATTTTCCTACTCAACAGTATTCCCCCCTTTTTAAGGAAAATATCAAGTATGATAACTAAAAAGCCATGGATGAGGATATTAGGAAAGCCTAGATATTTTATCAGCATGCCAAGGATAATAATGAGAATATGAAAACTTGGTTGAATAAGAATAAAGGTCCGATGACCCAAGGAGGAAAAAATGGTAAGTATGGGTCATATAAATGGTCTAGAAAGAATAATAATAACCAAAATTGGAGAAAGAATAGTAGTAAGGAAACAAAAAGCCGAGGTCAATCCTAAATTGGGTTGAAGCAAACTAAAGTTAGTAAAGGAGGAAATGTCAAGGAGAGGGAATGATGCAGGAGCATCAAGGCCAATTCTCATTTTTAAATATGTAATAAAGGGGGGTGTGACATTTTAATTATTTTATTAATTAATTTGTTATTTTTAAATAAAATAGGATATAAATTATAAAAGTGAGGATTTTTTAAATATTTTTTTATTAATTAAAATGATATGAGAGAAAATAGAATTAGGTAGCAAAATTAGGGAGTAGGAATTCTATGTACGAGACTTTGTTAAGTCCACACCTAAAATGAATTTAAATTAGATTTAGTTGAGGATTAGGTGGAGAGATTTTTGGAATGAATTAAATTCATTATTTATGTATAAATATAAGTGGTTTTTATGAGGATAACACACTTGAATAGTGGAAGAGCCGAGATAGTTAAGAGTGGAGTGAGTGAGGAGTGGTTTAAAGGGCCAAGAGCCAAGAGGCTGCCCAATGTAATATCTGGCCACAGAATTTTGATATAGTTAAGGGAGTTGATTTGCATGGCTCTTTTCGCCTTCTTGTAAAATTGAGCTGAATGCTTTTCATGATTTTATTATAGAAACTTTGAGCATTTTCAGAGTTCGTGAAGCAGTTGTGTTCTTATATGCGGGATCTTCTTTCTAGCATAATTCCTACATCATTTTTGTTATCAGAGCCTGAGCAAGAGTTGAGTGAGTTGTGTAAAAGTGTGTGGCGCTTTGAGTCTGTAACTATATGAAATGTGTGCTTGGTGTATGTTATGTAATATATATTTGGCTCTGTAAGTAAGATTAAGTTCGAGTCGGCATCAGATTTGAAGAATTCGATTATTTTTGAACCACTGGGTATATATATACTCAGTGTCATTTTAATGTATTACAGCAAAATGAAATTCGATTTTGAAGTCGAATTGGGACTTTTATGAAAGGGGACATGTCATCTCTAATTGGACTTCTTTAAGAAGCCACGCAAGCATGAAGTGTTATGATGTTGGATGCATTAACATATGCCGAAGGTTGTAATGAATTTGTAGGTCGAATTTGTGTTTGCAGGTGGTATAAATATGCACATTTCATAGAGGAAAAATGATTGGAAAGTTTTTTATTTGGCGTAATTGACCACAAGCATGAAGGAACAGCAATCAAATTATGTGATTGGAGCTGTAACAAAAAATGTTTAAACTTAAAAGTGTAATAGCTGGGAGAATGGATCTCTTGTTTTTGTTTTGTGCTGAGGGGTTGCGGCAATGAAATAAGTGGATCAAGCTACAGTGGGTCAAGGTTTTGATTGTGCCTGTGCACAACAGAAGTATATTTTTATACCAGCGCATCCTGGTGGAACCTATGCATTTGGTGCGAAGGGGCCTTGCGTGTTGGCTTGTACATCAAGTAGTCGAGGGGAAATGTAGCTACATCATGATTTTCTGGTTGAGCTATTTTTAAATAGTGGGAGCAAGTTTGGTTCTGCACCAATTGCTGAGAAATTGGTGGAGATCGTGCGGGTCTGCTGCGTTGAAATTGTGCATGATCACTAATAGTCATTTAAAGAAACACAGAGTTGAATCCTAGTAAATTGAGTTGATAACATCGACTCTTGGAGGCGTTTACAATGAATGGAAAGTCAAATCAAATTATATGTGAGTCATCCTGACACGATGTTTCTTAGAGATCCATGGAAGTATCTTCTGCTATGCAGGAGAAGGTGCAGCTACTTAGGTGTTTGAGATAGTAAAAAGCGTACGGGATATGAGGTGCATTGTGTTCTGACATTTTTTTCTCTGTCAATTATTTTCTGGGTTTGAGTACTTGGAGTAGAAGGTATGAATTCTCAAGAAAAATGTGTTACACGTGCTTTGCTAGATTCGAACATCTTGCCTCACGTGTTGCTTCTATTGATTATATGTTAATGAAGCAGCTCTTTCAACGAATTAAATTTACAGACTTTCTGAGCACCATTTCGATGTGTTGAAATATTTTGTGAGCAATAGCATAGCAAAAGGGGGACGAGTTGCTGGTGCAATGAAATTTGAGGCACAGAGACAAATTGTGACAACGTGTTGTGCAGAGGCAGATGCAGATGAATGGAGATGAGGTTGTAATTAATGAATTCGATCTGCATCCGTGGTGAAGTATTAACATTCAGCAAGTGCAGATTGCATTGAAGCAGTTGAATAAATCGCCTGAAGATGCGATTCAGAGGATGTTGACAGTCTTCGATTTTTGAATTGCATGGATCTGGAATGTACGTAGGAGAAAAAAACTCTGCGTAGGCTTGGAACATCCTCAAGAGAAGAACTCTATGTGAGCTTGGTTCATACGATGAAGAACTGCAGCTGCATTTCATTATAAAGACCGTGTTGATAAGATTGAGCTAGCGTTGAATGGCATTCATTTAGCGTAATGACCAGTGTTAAACAGTGGCACGAATTGTTAGATGCAGTAAAGGTAACACATGGTTCAAAATTTTTGAATGGCTGTGTTTGATTGTACACTGAGTAGAGAAATCGATATGAATGTATAGCCATCGATTCTTTGCTGTGATGGAGGAATCAATATGAATGTTATGGTCCATCGATTCTTTGCTATGATAATCGATATGAAGTTTGGGTTGTTTACTGTGGTGGTTGATTTGGATCTAAGAACAACACTAAAGAATTGTGTTTAAACTGTGAAGGCGACATGAAGAAGAATCAAAAGTGAACCATGAACAGAGCGTGGCAATATTTCACAATGGAATGTGAAGCGACTTTGAAGCGTGGCTTTGAAGTTGAGAAATAGTGCTGGAAGAGATTGCAATGGTGTTAAAACAGTCGATTGAATAAAAAGACAATGATGGCTCAATTAAACACAGTGATTATGTGAAAGCAGAATTAGAATCCGTGAACAGTAAGGACGGAATTGAATCCATTGGAAGCAGTGATCGAAGCTTAGTTCAATTGCAGAAAATTTGATTCCATGAATTTGGTCGAAGACTTAATTTGATAGCGTAGAAGAAGCGGAATGTTGAGCGAAGAAGAAGTGTGAATCTAAAGATCCAATGTGTGTTAGCATAAATGTTAACACTTGGGGTTTATCAAAGTCAAGCTTTGATATAAGATGGTAAGGTGACTCCAAAGAATGTATATAATGTTGTTAACATTCAGATGGGTGAGCGTATATTTGGTGAATGGTGAACAATCAAGTTTTAACTGAATTTAAGTTGATAGTGTTGTAACCAAATATATATATGCATTCAGATTTTATATTAGTTCAAGTATTTTGGGAATTTTATTTTAAAATAAAATAATCATTCAAATATATGCAATGGGTTTTGTTCATTATGATGAAAATGAGCTTCCACAAGGAGATGGTTTGGTTTGTAATAACCATAAGATTAAATTTTTCTTCCATGTAGATTGCCAAGATTGTTGGGATTGTTGAGGTTGCAGACTTAAAATTATTTGGGAATTCATTGAGATGCATTTTTATATGCACATAGAAAGTGTGATTGTGAGTTTAGTAGGGTTTTTCCGCTATGGACACCCAAAGAATTGGTTGTTGTAACACATGTGTGCAAAAGTGTTGTTGCAGCAAATTGTAGGAAGAGGTTGCCAGGGATTGGTTCCAAGAAAAAGAGAAGCCAAACACAGGAGGAGGAGTTGCATTTTGATGAATGAAAAGTCTGAAGGATTGCGGGAAAGTGGATTAAATGAAGTCCACACGTGAAAAAATTCAGTTCAAAAAGGAGGGGAAGATGATTGTTGGTAGTCATTTTCGGAGATCTGATGAAGAGTATGAGCGGGAAAAGGTCGAGATAAAAATTCACCTTGAATTTTTAATGGAGTTGTTGTAGGAAAATGTGAAATACCAGACACATGGTTGGACCATGAGAAAGAAGGTGAAGTGGCAGAAGCTACACACAAAGAGGGAAAAACAGGTAAACATACAGTTGATGGAGGAGCTGAGGAAGCTCGAGCAGATATTGAATTGTGAAGAACTCAGAGAGGCTGAGTAAAAAATGGATGTTTCCATTTTTGGCCCGGAACATGGAAAAATTCTAGGTGAAGAGATTAGTGAGGAAGATCTCATGAACTATTGGGATATTTTAGAAGCATCTAAATATGTGTTCGTAAGAGAAACATATGAGGCTATGAAGCCTTGCAATATTTCTCACAGTTTATGTATGTTTGCAGGATGTGCGAAAGATGGTGAGAAGTCTGATGGAACTGTCACAAAGGAGAATGAAACTCTTGAGGTAAATTATGGTACATAATTCCTTTCAGAGAAGGAAAGTGTTGATGGCTTACAACAGGGAGAAATCATAAATGACCTTTTGTCCGAGCTAATACAGCAAGTCGAAGCTGTTATGGAGCAGGAACAAAGTGGAAATGTTGGAGGAAAATTCCAAGGAGGTAAACAAGTGTATTTTTTTAATGGGATTACTAAATTTTTTTTACAATGTAATGATGTTGAAACCAGGAAAGTTCAAGAAGACTGCCAGAAGAAGAAAGGACATAGTGATGAGATAGAAGCGAAATCTATAGAAGAGCTGAATCAAATGAAGGATTCAGAACAACAAAGAGAAATGTCGATTGAAGCATCGAGTGAGATCACAAGTTATTATGTTTTTAAGACTAATGATTTGTGTGTGATGGCAGGTATATCACAAGGTGTTGAAAAAACTTTGAATTTTGTTAAAGAGGAAGAGTTGAATCTGAAGTCTGTTCAGAATGATGCTGAGATAGCAAGATCTCAGGAAGAAATGAAGATAGAGGGGTCTTATGGAAATATTCGGCAGAATATCGAAGCAGGGGAAGAAGGACCATCTGATGATTGGTCAATAGCAAGTGAAGGTATGGAAAATTGTGTAAAATTTCCGAGTTCTACTCCAGTTGAGATTGTTCAGTTATATCGGAAGTTAGATCTTCAGAGGAGAGAGTTATAAAAGCAGAGGATATATTTTTAGGGAAAGTTGTTGAAAGACACAAAATAGGGAAAAAAATTTCAAACAGATGATGTGGAGGAGGGACTAACTGATAGTCTCACAGAGGAATTAAATGAGCATACTAATGTGCTGATGGATGAGGGAATTTCAGAGCAGCACACTGAAATGTTGCCAGCAGTAGAAGGGGCACTGAAGCCTTATGTTTTTTATTCTAACAATTGTTTTGTGAGTACAGGTTTTATTGCTGATGCGGGAGGAAATATATTGGATCGATAAATTGAACTAATAAGGAGGATAATGATGAATATATCCCAGAAGAGGCCAGTAGCAATAAAAAGAAAAAGAAAAAGTAGCAAAAGAAAGACAACAAAAGATTGTGAAAGCATAGTCAGTGGGGCGATGCAGCATAAAGTGTGGAGACCTGGAGAAGAACAACAGACAGAAGCAACAATAAGTGGGAAGTTCCAGCACAAGATATGGGATCCAGGCATACCACAGATCCAAACACATGATCAAGCGATCATGATTAATTTCAACCTTGGGAGTCTGATGCAAGAGCATCAAGGCGAATTCACATTTTTAAATATGTAATAAAGGGGGTTGTGACATTTTAATTGTTTTATTAATTAATTTGTTATTTTTAAATAAAATAGGAGATAAATTATAAAAGTGAGGATTTTTTAAATATTCTTTTATTAATTAAAAGGATATGAGAGAAAATAGAATTAGGTAGCAAAATTAGGGAGTAGGAATTCTATGTAATGGACTTTGTTGAGTCCACACCTAAAATGAATTTAAATTAGATTTAGTTGAGGATTAGGTGGAGAGATTTTTGGAATGAATTAAATTCATTATTTATGTTAAAATATGAGTGGTTTTTGTGAGGAGAACACACTTGAATAGTGGAAGAGCTGAGATAGTTAAGAGTGGAGTGAGTGAGGAGTGGTTTAAAGGGCCAAGAGCTAAGAGGCTGCCCAATGTACTATCTGGCCACATAATTTTGATATAGTTAAGGGAGTTGATTTGCATGGCTCTTTTCGCCTTCATGTAAAATTGAGCTGAATGTTTTTCATGATTTTATTATAGAAACTTTGAGCATTTTCAAAGTTCGTGAAGCAGTTGTGTTCTTATATGCGGGATCTGCTTTCTAGCAGAATTCCCGCATCAGGGAACCCCTCAGGCGTTAGGGTTGCATAGAATCACATTTATTGTGGACTTTTCCCTACAACATTGGGTTTTTACAAAAAATACAACACCTTCAAGAAACCTCTACATTCAATGATGTGGCTGGGATGTACTATGAATTAAAACAATATTGGATGGACGTCAAGTAGAACATCAATCCACAATTTTGGAAATTGAAGGTACTATTTTAAACCAATCTATTTCTCTATTAATAGAACAATGTGATATTCCAAGTTAAACTACCTTCAATTTAAAGTGATATTCCAAGGCTCAAGATTGATTCTTGGCCTATGAGATTGTGTAATGTGCAATATTTTTCTAGCCCAACTACACATTTTTCAGTTCCAGAGTTCAATCCCGACCCTTTGCAACTAGAATTGCAGAATGTATAGTCTGTCCCTCAGTCTCCCTAGGCTGAACTACACATCAAGTAGTCTCTAGCCTCATCCTACTCCATTGGTTGCTGAGACTACGTAATGTGCAGTTCATGCAGCCAGTCCCTTCCCCCTACTTAGGATTTGTGTAATCTTTCCCTTTAGTCATGTGGTTGTTGCTGATATATTTCTTTGTGAGTAAATTTCATGAAGCTAATTTACCTTTGGTATGAGTGCATTTTCCTCCTATGGGTGTTGCAGTTGTTGAGCCCTTCTCTTCATCAATCACTAATATAATGGCACCAAAGTGATTTTATTCAAAGGATACCATAGAGAGTAGCATCGGGGAGGAAGTTGAGAGTACACTAGTGAATTTTCCATTTTACATAGATACTCAAATATTCAAAGATAAAGAATCATATATCACATGGCATGGAGTAAATGAAGCATACTCAGCAAGAAGCTTCAAAGCATATCTTGAAGACTAGTAGGTGTATATCAATGACCAAAATCATGGTTGCACAAGGTTGCATGTAGGTACCTGAATTTCCCATGTGCAGACATTGTTAGCTGGATACTATCTCACACATATCCAAAGACTATGACTTTTAGCAGTCCCAACGGACAAAGTCTTGCTTCTTTTCTGGCACCATATTGCAATCTCATGTATCATTTTCATGAGCCGCAATCACCCATGGATTCTTATTTCTATGTGAATGCCATCTATTTGAGTACAAAATATATTGTCAAAAGATGGGTGAAAGAGCCAGAAACATTTCATTAGATAACCAAAAACATCTACAAGAAAAATATCTTAGGAGGGCCGATGATCTCTTGATATTTCTTTATTGTAGAATCTATGGTTAGTAGAGTACTAAGGCCTTCCCTAAAGGGTGGGAATTCTTACTCAACCAATTTTTCAAAAAATGAAGACCATTTAATTGGTCAGAATTTTTGGCTCAAGAGCTAAATATCCATGTATCCAATGGCCTAAATCCTCCCAAGGGAAATAAAGCTAGATTTTACATTTTTGCCTATCTACTATATGTAATTTCTGCTCACAATTCATTTCGTATCATGAATTGGACTTGGACACCATGAGAGCCTTTCGTGCACATATATTGCAAGATCCTTTTAAAATGCAATGATAGAGCAGTAATAAAAATGATAACTAATCACTTCCTAATTCCATTGTATAAGTTGATATTTGAGGAATACCCACCTTGTATATCACCTGGGGAAATGGAAGCAATTTCAGAGATAGAAGATTTTTTTTCCTAATTGGATGACACTTTCCCTAGAGTGTTCAACGAACTGAAGTCATCACATATTTTACCAATGTATGCCACCGATAAGTTAGTCATGTAAGAATTTGTGTACCATCTCTCCACATGGTTGTTAGCAGTATCTCATAGGAAGAAGAAAGTGCATTGGCCCACTCTTCCTATGCAATTTAGATTGTACGAAATAAATCATCTGAAATTCGTATACACTGAAGGAAATGCAATGGGAAAATTTCCATTCAGTCGTCTAGATTTAAATATGTTTGATCCAAGGGATGTTTGTCATTAAGGGAATTTTGAGGTCTAAAATGGGCCTACTGAGGAAATTATAAAATAATAGTAGAAATAATAAAATAATATTTGATTAAGTCATAACATTTTAGAGGGAAAAAAGAAGAAACTAATTTTTCAACTCATATTTTCAACTTATCTCCTAAATTTTTTACTCAAATTTCGAGCGGCAGTACTTGTTAGATAAAAAATTTAATTCCCCATCGAATGAGTGCCCATGTTTCATACTTTTGATGGGTACTGATACATGAAAAATGAGAAATACATGAAAAAAGTGATTGCAATCACGTTTTTTGTGTATTTCTCAATTTGTGTGTAGAAGGTTCCATCAAAAGTATGAAACCTGGATACTCCTTAGATGAGGAATTAAATTTTGCATCCAACGAGTACTCCTGCTCGAAATTTGAGTAAAAAATTTTGGAGATAAGTTGAAAATACGAGTTGAAAAATTAGTTTTATTATTTTGTTATTTTGTTATTTTTTTACCCTTTTACTTAAAAAATGGTGAATCATCCCCCATGGTTGACATCATCATCTTGAATCCTATTTTTTCTTATAAATTTTATTTTTGTTGTAAATTTTTCTTAGGAGGCCCATTTTAGACCTCAAAATTCCCCTAATGAAATAACATTGTGCGAGATTAATTTTTAGTGGCCCAAGTGGGACATTCTACAAGCCTGAGGGGGAAGAGATGAAGAATCATTATAATGCATCCAAGTTCCATGAGCTAGTAAGATTTGCAGAAACATCATAGGTTACCTCGTCAAAGGATGTCACTCCAGAGGCAGTACTAGAAAAATGGTGTAACCTAGTGTGTGAAAATGGTAAGATGAAGTTTTCATATAGCCCAGGGGGAGAGAAAAGTCGCAAAATAAAATAAGATTCAGTCATTCTAAAAGAGGGAATAAAAAAAGAGAAGAAGAGGAAAAAAAGGATGTAGGAAGTAGAATAGACGCAGAGGGAATAATAACAGTAGAGGTGGTTGGAAGGAGAATAAAGGAAAAATAAGGAGGAGGAAGAAAGGTAAAGAACATGAGAAGAATAATTCGCATGAAGACAAGCTAAAGAGAAAGAACATAACTGAAAACTAGAAGAGGAGAGAAAACGGGCGCAGGAAAAGGATCTCATTCAGGATATTGAGGAGTTGATTGTGATTCAAGACATGGATGTGGAATTCGATTCATGAAACCAATATGTTGACCTGTTGCTAAGCATAGAACATATCACCATTCAATCTCCCCATCCTCTAGCATAGAAAGTGCCAAGCGAGGGAGAGAATTTTTTTCCTCTTGATGAAGGTCCAATCATGGACACATACAATATAACTTACAAAGATATTTAGAAAAATATTGTATAAGCACGAAAGAAAAAAATTCTTCATGACCTTGCATCTCTTCCATTCATCAGAGAAAGGTTGATTGTGGAAGAAACCAAAAGTAATCCAAATTCCATTATGACAACCAAATTTACCTCCGTAGGTGAAACAAAGTGAAACATTTAGTATCTGATGGTTAAGAAAATTTTTTTGGCAAATAACTTGCATCCTATTAGGAAAGTGGCTGAAAAAATCCAACCGGAGGTACATAACACATCTCCCACAAAAATATATGTGGAAGAATAGAAGGATTCCATACTTGGAGAAGTATTAGCACTGGGAGATATCATGAAAGATATTTATGACGAACTTTTTACCATGCATAAGGAAATTGTTGAATTGCACCAATTACAACAGAAGTGTAAATATCAGGTCAAAACTATTAAGGTTGTAAGAGTAGCTATTGCTATCATGCATGAATTTTCAATCAAATACAAAGAGGCATCGCTTGAATCGGGAAATATAACAAGGAAAGAGTTAGAGTTGGAGAAATAAAATGTTCAGATGCTCATCCAAAACAACAAACAAATCGCCTCGTTCATTGCCAACATTCAAGCCTCATATGCACGAATATTGTATAACATTGTGGATTTCATGGTGAAATCACACATGATGCCATCAATTGGCTCACTCATTGTGGCGAAACGTAGGAATCGAGCTAAGCAGGAGATTGGAGAATACTTGGAGAAATTTAGAAAGATCACCATCAAGGAAGATCTTGAAGTGAATAGACAGAACATGCAGAACATGTAAAAATCAATACAATGCTGCTCCTACTGAGGAATTGAAACACAAATCGGTTCCAAATCAGTGTACCCAGATTCCATTGAGGCTACCATCTGCTTTCAGCCTGACAACATTTCACATTTTTGGGATCTCTTCATGTAGTACAAATCTTGGTGCCATTACATGACCGAGGAACAAAAAGTGGAAGTTGGTGAGTTGGATTTTTCTCAAACTCAAGGTTAACTTGTTTTTTCTTATTAAGATGTTGAGATTTATATGCACAATTTTGTCCTATATGGGTACAAGTATATTCTAATATTATTTTGTAATTAATTTATTAGGTTTCTATATTACTAGTGTAGTCCCTTATTTTTTTTAGTGTAGCCCCCTAATTGTTATTGTTGTACCTCTGTAACCCCAATGTTTTTATTATTGTGCCCTTACACTATTATTGTTAGCTCGGCTAGGATTATATTATGACCGCATGGACTCCTATATATAGAAGGAGGTTTTGTCAGTTGTATCATTCGATAATTTCTCATTTATGTAATTTAAGGAGGTTCCCCCCTCGATTTGGATTATTTATAAGGCATTTATCAGTCTTTTCTTCTATTTTTGGAGCCAGTTTCATAACATTTGGTATCAAAGATTTGGATTCTAGGGTTTTGCTGCTCCAAACAGGGCATCTTCGAATTTTCGCTATAAATTTTATTCTAAGAAGGCTCGTAAGTTTAAATGTTTACAGAGCAAACAAAAAATGCTCAGGAACGCCATGTAAAAAGTTTAGATCTTGGTTCGCAATATTTTTCAGATATATGACCTGTGGAAGATAGGATTTTTTCAAGCTCCCGAATTTCACATAAATAGGTCATCGTGACATTTTCGCTATAAATTTTTTTCTAAGAAGGTGAAAAAGCTGAAATATTTACAGAGCGAAGCCAAAGTCCTTAGGAACTTCATGTAAAAATTTTAGACCTTGGTTTGCAATAATTTCGGAGATATGATCTGTGGAATTTAGGGTTGTTTCAGGCTCCAGAATTTCATCTCAAAGAGGTGACTGTGGGAAAATCATCATAACTCTCTCTCTGAGCATCGGATTTGAGTTCTGTAAAAAGTGGCCATAAGTAAAGGTAGATTCCTGTATATTAATTTGGGAACAAAAGGAGGAAACAGTGACATGTGGCACACTGTACAAGTTCTCTCTACTGAACCAGTCCATAATTAGGTCATTGTGGGAGATTGGGAATAAATTTTTCTTGAAGAATCCAAATCAGGTCAGACCTGTGGCATTCGAAAGAAGATTTAGAGGGATACTATAGGACTAAATTTCAGATATTGAAGATCCCAAATCACAAAGATAATTTAGGTTCAATATCAAGCTCCTCAAAACCAAGAAAAAGGTGTGTTTTTTTTTTTTCTGAATTGCATAATTCTTGTTTGAAGAATCAGTTTGAATTGATTCCAACGACATATTGTATAATAGATATCAGTATTGGGTTCTAAAATTCCCCCTAAAAATAATTCAATACCCATTAATCCTTCATAAGGCTCTACTATGACTCATGAAGATGAATAAATGCAACAGGACGTATCAAAATTACAAGGGCAAGTGCACCAAATTTCGCTCTTGCAAGAATAACAAAAAATGAAACGGAAGTTTTGAAGAAAGGCATAGAAGATAAGATGGATGGTTTGAAGAATAAAATGGATGGCATTGAAGCGAGCATGGAAGCTAAAATGGATGACATGGAAGAAAAAATGGAAAACATGAGGAATGATATAAAAGAAGACATGGAAGGTTTGACAAAGTTGATACAAAAAATGTTTCCTAATGGTGAAAATATAGTAGAGAAAACTCATGACGAGAACAAGATAAATTTTAATCACGATTTAATAGAATCTAATGCTTGATGGAACACCCACCATATTCGAAAGATCGACAGGAGGAAGTTTGATGGCAAGGATCCTGTAACATGGATACTATAGATGGAGCAATATTTTTATCTGAATAATGTGAAAGCACACAAAAGGTATGCATTGCAACTTTATATTTAGAAAAAAATACATTTGTATAGTATCGAAGACTTTTTTAGCATAAAAAAAATTTCACTTGGTCAATTGCTACAGAGGAAATTATAGCACATTATGAGGATAAAAAGAGCAACACTTTTTTTTAGCCAATTGATAAATCTCAAACAAAAGGATTCAGTGGTGGAGCACATTGAGGACTTCCAAAAATTGAATATAAGGGTAACTGATATTCCAAAGGAACGCATGATTGATGTCTTCATAGGGACATTAAAGAATAACATCCAACATGAGGTTCGTGTTTGGTAAATTGGTTCATTGGAGAAGGCATTCAGGTTGGCAAGAAAAATGAATGTAAAATTATGGCAACAAGGAAGCCTACCACTCACATCTATAAAAATGGAAGTGTTGCTACTCCTAGACTTCCACAACCTACAAGGTTGACACAACAAAAATTGGAAGAAAAAAGAGAAAAAGGGCTTTGCTACAGTTGATAAAAAATACACTAAAGGTCATAAGTGTGCTGAGAAGAAATTATTTTACATATATTGTGAAGAGGAGGAAAAAAATTAGCAAGAAACTTCAAAAGAAGAGGATATACACCAGGAACCAACTCTAGAGGAGGAAGAAATGAGTCTAACCATATCATGTAATGCATTGGCAGGAATTACCACTCCTTAAACTCTCAAGATAGAAGGACATATCAAGAAGAAAAAGGTAATAGTGTTGATTGATTCAGGAAGTACACATAATTTTATTCGTTGTAAGGTAGCGAAGGAATTGAATTGTTTCCTATACCTAGCACCATAATGTCAAGTGCTGGTTGAAAATGGAGGAACTATAAATTTATCTGGAAAATGCCATAATATCAAGCTAACCATGGGGGAATATGTATTGAATAGTCTAATTCTTTCCATTCCAATGGGAGGTGCTGATGTTGTACTAGGAGTATAATGGTTACAATCTTTAAGGACGGTAGCTTTTAATTTTCAAAAACAATTCTGGAATTTTTTTTCGGAAGGAAAGGAATTCGAATTATAGGGTAACGCAGGGAAGCAGGGAAAGATAATAATATTTAGTTTCATGAAAAATCTTCTGAAGAAAGAACAGTGATGCAGAATTGCACAATTATGCTCACTAGAAGTTCCAACATCAAAATCATCTATTTCTGCAGATCAACAAAAAATATTGGACAATCATTCCAAGGTGTTTGAAACTCCCAAATGACTCCCACCTATTCATGATCATGATCATGATATTCATTTTATTCCAAGAAGTGTTCATGATCAGGCCTTATAGATATCCTTATGTCCAAAAGAGAAAAATTGAACGTATGATTGCAGAAATGTTAGAAGCTTGTATAATTCAACCTAGTCAAAGTTCTTTCTTTGCTCCAGCAGTATTGGTGAACAAGAAGGATGGATAATGGAAAATTTTTCCGTATTATAGGGAGCTAAATAAGCTCACTATTAAAGATAAATTTATCATTCCTATGATTGATGAATTATTGGATGAATTACATGGAGAAATTTATTTTACCAAGTTGGATCTTCATTCAGGATATTATCAAATTAGAATGAAGATTGAAGATATTCCAACAACATCATTTCGAACTCATGAGGGTGATTATGAACTTTTTTTTATGCCTTTTGGCCTTACCAGTGCACCTTATAAGTTTCAAGGGCTAATGAATTCCATTTTCAAACCCTTTCTTCGAAAATTTGTGCTACTATTTTTTGATGATATACTAATCTACAACAGGTCTTGGAAGGATCATGTTCAACATGTTGACAAGGTGCTCAAACTTTGGAGGATAAAAAATTATATGCAAAAACATCCAAATGTTTCTGTGGAGTACAATAGGTGGAATATCTGGGTCATATTGTATCTCATGAGGGTGTTAAGGTAGACCTTAACAAAATTAAAGCCATTAACGAATAGAAATTCCCCACAACTATAAAGCAGTTGTGAGGATTTCTCGGGTTAACACGGTATTATTACAAGTTTTTTAAGAATTATGGGAGAATAGTAGCACCTCTAACAACATTATTGAATAAAGATGTATTTTCATGGAATCCTAAAGAAACTAAGGCCTTTGAATATCTTAAAGATGAAATGTGTCTAGCATCAGTCTTAGCTATGCAAAAATTTACAAAAACCTTTATTGTAGAATGTGATGCCTCAGGAAATGGAATTAGTGTTGTTTTAATGCAATAAGGAAGACCCGTTGCTTTTTAAAGTTTTCCAATGAAAGGAAAGTATTTACAAAAATCTATTTATGAGAAGGAAATGTTAGAAATACTACATGCACTAAAGAAATGACAACCTTACCTAATGGGAGCACACTTCAAGGTAAAAACTGATCATGATATTCTTAAAAAAATTTTCGAACAAAGACTATATTCAGAAGAGCAGCAAAAAATGGGTCACAAAGATGTTGGGTTATGACTTTGAAATCATCTAGAAAAAAGGGAAGCTAAAAGTTGTTGCAGATCCACTCTCAAGAAAGAATGAAGAGGTGGAAGCATTGCCTTGTGCCATTTATTTTATCCAACCATATTGGATAACTGAAGCAAGGGATGAATGGAAGAAGGACGAAGAAGTGTGGACACTCATTCAAAAGTTGCAGCAAGATCCTAGTACATCTGATAGATTTAGTTGGAAAAATGATTCCTTATGGTACAAAGATCACTTATATCTTTGTAGAATTCCCAACTAAAACAAAAGATTCTTTTGGAATTGCACACTTCTCCTTTAGGAGGACACTCAGGATTTTTAAAATCTTACCATAGGGTGAAGAAATAATTTTTTTGGGATGGCCTTAAATCAGATATTCAAAAATTTGTGGTGGAATGTTTGGTTTTCCAGCGATACTTCAATGGATTTTATCACAGGTTTGGAAAAGTCCGAAGGAAAGTGTGTCATAATGGTGGTAGTTGATAAAATTACTAAGTATGCAAACTTTTGTGCATTATCTCATCCATTTAAAGCAAATAAAGTTTCTAAAACATTTATGGAAACAATTCAAAAGCTACATGGATACCCAAAGATTATTGTAAGAAACAGAGATCCCATTTTTACTAGAAATTTTTGGATGGAATTACTTTCTTGTTTGGGTACTCAACTAGCTCATAGCTCATCTTATCATCCTCAATCTGATGGTAAAATTGAGATAGTGAATAAATGTTTGGAAGGATATCTTTGTTTTTATATATCTGATAAACAAACACAATGGGTCAAGTGGTTACCTCTCGTTGAATGGTGGTATAACACTTCCTTCCATACTGCAGAAAAAATGACCCCATTTTATGGATATCATTCACCATCCATCACATCGAGCATGAATAAGAAGTTATCCAACTCTTAAAGGATAACCTAAATTTGGCACAAAATCGAATGAAACAATAGGCAGATCAACATTGCAGTGAGAGAAGTTTCGATGTAAGAGACTGTGTATTTTTACGACTACAACCATACAAAAAAATGTCCCTCAAGAAAGCTAAGAAGGATAATAAATTATTGCCAAATTACTATGGTACTTACAAGGTGTTGCAAAATATTGGTACTATGGCATACAAATTGGGGCTTCCTGCTTCTTCGCAAGTGCATTTGGTTTTCCATGTTTCATGATTAAAGAAGGCTATAGGTGAAAAAATTCCAGTTCAAACAATATTTCTAGAACTTGATGAGAAAGGAAAAATCATATTGGAATGTGAAGTAGTCACGGAAACATGAACTTGACAGCTATGAAATTGATCAATTTCAGAGTATCTCATCAAGTGGAAGAACTTACCCACTGAAGATTCTACATGGGAGCGTAAGAATTTTATACAGAAGCACCCAGGGCTACTCAAGCATTGAGGACAACACTTTTTTTGAAGGAGAGGGGAATGTTATGTCCCTAGATTACTAGTGTTGTCCCTTATATTGTTAGTGTAGCCCCCTTATCGTTATTTTTGTACTCCTATAACCCCAATGTTGTTATTATTGTGCCCTTACATTATTATTGTTAGGTCGGCTTGGATTATATTGTGACCCAATGGACTCCTATATATAGAAGGAGGTTTTTACATTTGTATCATCCAAGAATTTTTCATTTACGTAATGTAAAGGAGTTTCCCCCCTCGAAGTGGCTTATTTATAAGGTGTTGATCTCTCTTTTCTTCTATTTTTGGAGCTGGTTTCATAACATAATTTGTAAGTGAAATTTCAAGTGTCTATTGTGGAATGTGAATAGTGATGATGTAAAGATGTTGAAGAGTCACAAAGGGGAATTCAATAGTTGGTGAAATGTGGAATTGCACCAAGGGTGCTGCAACTCCCAAAAGGTTACTCAACTTTAATTATCAAGCTAGGGTTCATACAAACCTATAGGTGACAATGCTATATGCATAGAAAATGAGCTCTACTCATGCCATCCTCATCTTAGTCATACTATGAGGTGTTGGAAATTATTGCTATTCTAAGGGGGGAAGTTTTTCACACTTCTAATTGCAACTTAATACTGAAAGAAAACCATGAACACAACTCCATTTACAAGAAAATAAGTTATACTATATTTTAGTCATTCGTCTACTTCATGTCTACTTTTCCAATGGAAAAGAATAGAACTTATTCTAGTTACAAGAAGGGACATTACACTAGATTACATTCATTCTCTAGACAACATAATCGACTTAAAAAAAGGGAATTAATATACTTTCACAGACACACGCACTGCACCTATAATAAATTAACGTCTATCTATTTCATCCTAGCTATGTTGTTAATGATGTATTCTATGATGGACTAATCACACTCAATTTACTTTGTTTTTCATCAAGACGAGAAGGAGTTTGGGTGACCTAGGTGTTATCACCAAAAATTTATCACCTAATCGTTTCTAGATAGATGGATCGAAGTACACCATGTAAGACCAATTTTACCATAGTAAAATTTCTTTCAGTATATGAAATAATTTAATAAACCATATTTTCTTAAATTATTTCAGGTTAAAACAAGAAACCCAATGAGGAATAATTAAATAAATCATTATTATGTGATTTTCCTCTAGGAATAATTAATTAAATTGTTGTTTAACTTATATTCCCTATCACACTTGACGCAATTATGAGAAATAATTAGATAAATAATTATTTATCTTATTTTGTTATAGGAATAATTAATTAAATCATTATTTATTTATTATTCCTTGTTAAATTTGACTAAATCAGTTAGGTATAATTAAACAAATCATTATTTGTTTATTATTCTTTAACCACATTCTTCAAATGACAAATAAATCATTTTTTTATTATTTCTAAATAAAGGTACTTAAAAAATTTAAATATCTTTTCCCTCCAACAAAATATAATAAAATATTCCAAAGAGTTAGATCTATTTTATGACTAATAATATTTTATTATTCTCCATTTTCGAGGATAACTCAATATTTTGTTATAAATAGGAGGGTTTTTCCATTCATTCTTGACTTTGATCATTCTCATTGTCACTATCATTTTATTTCTCCATTTAACCTCCCACTTAAGTTCATCACATATTTTGGGTTTTCTACATCACTGAGAGAGAGCGACTCATGAATTTGAAGCATTGAGGATAGCCAAGATCCCATCCCATTGAGGGGGACTGGTAACATATACGTGTTTCCTTCACCAGGTGTTACATAATAGAAAATATCATTCTTTAAACTTGTCTTGTTTTTTGGTTACTTGGAGTTATTTTTGCATCAGTTACTATTTCATTTTTTTGTTTAACTTATTTTACTGCATAGATATGTGTTTTTGCAGGATTTGTTTTTATTGTCTATTGCAGATCTAAAGTATTTTACAACCATTTCTATTTTTAGGGATATATGCCATCCATATCTTAAGCAAGGTATTTTTGGTACACCTACCAAAATATTTTACACTAACAAATGGGGACTCCACCATTGTAATTTAGATTCTTGGGTGAGCATCAAATTCAACAATAAGGGTTTTTCTTCAGCTCTTTTATGTCTCTTGTTGTTGTTTTTTAGCATTTTTTTCCCTAATTCACTCAAAATTCCAAATTCCAGAAGTTTTTTGGTGCTTTCCACAGGTAACAGGTACAAGTTGCACAAAGATATGACATTTTTTTTGCAACCTGCCACTCGAGAACTCAAGATAATAAATTACAGTGTTTAGCTCAAAAACTATGATTTCCCCTTATTGGGTATGTGTTATATTATTTCCACGGATAGTCGCACATACAGGGGGTCTATAGTCCCCCTGTTCATTGCATCGAGTGCAGTGAGGGGGTCAGAGTGGGGGAAAAACCCCCCCTATCTAGGGGTTCACACGGGCCGGGTAGCCCCCTGCATGGGGTCTGGGGCAGTGTACCAGGAAAATTTGTTTGGACCATATCTTAGGTGGGTGAACCTGCCTATAGTTTTCTGCATGGGTTTGCACATGGTTTTGGGGCATGATGGTTTTTTACCCCTGGTATTTTTTCAATCTACCCAAGGGAACTATGGTTATGTTCTAATCTAGGGTTAATGGATTAGTGTTTATGAATTATTCGGCATGTATATATATGTGTTGTAACACTAAAAGGAATATAATGAAAAATCGAGTTGGTAGTCCCAATTTGGGATCTAGGGGAAAAATACATGTGTATATATGTTCTTTGTTTTATGCTCTTGCTATTGTTTAGTTTCTATTTTTAAGAATTTCTTTGCAGATAATTTCTTTAAAGGGTTAAAACCTGCATTTGGTATTAGAGTTGTTTAAGCTTCAAGGGGATGCTTTTGCTACTAAGGGCTTTTTTGCTCAAGCTTGTGGTAGAACCTGTTCAGTGGGATATCTGTGGGATCGATTCTTGAAATGTTAGAAGATGGCGAGAAGTTGAAAGATAGAGATCGAGAAATTTAATAGTCAGAGTTTTGAGTTGTGGAAGCTCAAGATGGAGGATCTATTGGTGAATAAGGATCAGTGGATCGCAGTAGATTTGGGTGCTAAACCAATGACAATATCAGATGAATACTGGGCAAAGTTGGATCGGAAGGCAAAGAGCACAATATGGTTATGTAGCTTAGATATGGTATTTTTGAATGTATCTAGGGAAGCTACAACGAAGACTTTGTGGGTCAAGTTATGGATTTCGTACCAATCTATGTCTCTGGTGAATAAATTTTTATTGCGAAAAAAGATGTATAGCCTGAAGATGAAGGATGAAGACTCAGTGACAGAGCATTTGAAGACCTTCAATACTGTGGTAAGTCAGTTGTCATATGTTGATATTAAAATCTCATATGAAGCTAAGTGCATCATTTTTTTGTGTTCTTTATCACATTTGTGGGACAGTCTGGTTATTGCAATAGATAGCAATACAACGACCTTGAATTTTGATGAAATTGTCTCAGCCTTGATGTTGGAAGAAATGAGACAGAGAAATATGGAGGGCCATAATGGAGATGCCTTATCTATATGAGGAAGTTCCCATTACAGAAACAAAAATAATTTTTCGAGTGGGAGATCTAAATCTCCAGGAAATTCTGTAAAGGTGTGCTGGAAATGCGAAAAGGAAGGGCACTTCAAAAAGGACTGGAGATCTAAATCTCCTAAGAAAGGAAACAGATCTGATGATCCTCCTTTTGTAGAAGCAAAAACCACATCAAATGAAGGTGGGGATGTCTATTTGGCTTCTTCTTCAAATACACATGTAGATAATGAGGTATGGTTGATTGACTCAGGTGCATCCTTTCACTTCACTCCCAATAGGGAGTGGTTCTGCGAGTATGTGAAGAATGATGGTGGTGATGTCTTCTTAGGGGATGATAGGAAGGACATAATCATTAGACATGGAAAGGTCAAGCTGAAGACGCAAGGTGGAAAGATTATAACACTTCCTAGTGTTCTTCATATTCCTACATTTTCTAGAAATTTTATTTATCTAAGCAAGATGGATAATGCAGGTGTAAAAATAGTGTTTCAGAAAGATACCTACAAGATGGTTTGGGGAGCACCGGTATTAATACGAGGAGTTTATATTGGAACTCTGTACAAGATTCAGGGTGTCACTGTTATTGATGGGTGCAACAGTTATGTGGTTCTTGAAAGTGGAGTGCAAAGCCTAGTGATCTCTGGAGAAGAGACCATGCTATGGCATCAAAGGCTTGGACATATTGGAGAGAAGGGCCTTCAGATGCTGCATGGTAATGGTATGGTAGGAGATATGTCTAATTTCTCTCTGGATTTTGATTTCTATGAACATTGTGTATATGGGAAGCAGAAT
Source organism: Pinus albicaulis (assembly GCA_034641835.2). Classification (NCBI taxonomy): domain Eukaryota; kingdom Viridiplantae; phylum Streptophyta; class Pinopsida; order Pinales; family Pinaceae; genus Pinus; species Pinus albicaulis. The sequence goes on along the minus strand of JAXQQM020086667.1, from coordinate 130,253 downwards.
TGGGTGAATTCTCCTTTTTGTGCTAAGGGGTGAACAAGATATTAGAGTTTGTGCACAGTGATGTGTTTGGACTTGTCTCAGCTCCATCACTGGGTAAGTTTATGTACTATGTTTCATTAATAGATGACTTTTCAAGTAATACATGGATATATTTCTTGAGGAATAAATATGAAGTATTTGAAAGATTTAACGAATTTAAGGCTCTGGTGGAAAACTAGATATAGAAGAAGATAAAAGTGTTGAGGAGAGATAATGGTGGAGAGTTCTGCAAGAAGGAATTTGAAGAGTTTTGTAATAAGTGTGCTATAGCATGGAAGAATAATACTCCATACATACCTCGGAAAAATGGAGTTACAGAAAGAATGAACAGAACACTGATGGAAAAGGAAAGAAGCATGCTCAGTGGTACCAAGTTAGGACAGGAATTCTAGGCAAAGGTAGTGGAGATTGCAAGTTACCTGGTTAACATATCGCTTTCATCAGCGTTGGAGGATAAAACTCCACATGAAGTATGGACTCGTAAGAAACTCTCTCTTTCACATTTGAGGGTATTTGGGTGTGATGCATATGTACATGTTCCAAAGGAGAAAAGGACCAAGTTGGACAATAAATTTGAAAGGGTAATCTTTATTGGGTATAAGAATGGTTTAAAAGGTTAAAAGCTTTGGAACCCAGAAATAAGGAACGTTGTGTACAGTGGAGATGTGGTGTTTACAGAGGTGAAATATATTGTTAAACATGAAATCCTACCAAAGGAACCTAATAATATATAGTTTAAGCTAAAGGAGGATGAATTTGACTCTACAATATAACTAGATTCAGAAGAGGAAGAGCCACAAACTCTAGCTGTGAGAAGATCAGTTTGGGAAAGAAGGCAACCATAAAGGTATAGTCCATCTACTTCTATTCAAATTTGTATTTAACTATTATTGATGATAATCCTATAAGTTTCAGGGAGGAAGTGGATTCATTGGATGGAAAACTCCTGAAGGAGGCCATGGTTGATGAAATGGCATCCTTGTACAAAAATGATGCATGGGATCTATTGGATTTTTTGGTTCGAAGGAAGCCCATCTGGAGAAAATGGGTGTTTAAGAAGAAGATGAATGTAGAAGGCAAGGTGGAGAAATAAAAAGCTTGGTTAGTAGCAAAAGTTTATTCCCAGGTGTCAAGAATTGAATTCGGTGATACTTGTTCTCCTCTTGCAAGGTTACTTCTATTAGATTAATTTAATTTGTTGGTGTTGCATTTGATTTTGAGGTAGAAAAGATGGATGTGAAGACAACATTTGTTCATAGGCATCTGGAAGAGGAGATCTACATGAAGCAACCTGAAGAATTTGCAGTGAAGGGTAAGAAATAACTGGTATGCAGGTTAAAAAATTCTATGTATCAGTTAAAACAGTCACCAAGGATGTGGTATTAGAAATTTGATACCTATATATGGGGACTTGGATTCAATAGAAGAAAAGGGGATCATTGTGTGTATTTTAAATTAGTTGGGGACCATGTTATTTATTTGGTCTTGTATGTGGATGATATGTTGTTGGCTGGAAATGGCAAAGAAATTATCCAATATTTGAAGGCCAAACTATTCTCCAAATTCGATGTGAAGGATCTTGGTGCTACAAACAATATTTTGGACATGAAAATTAAGAGAGATCGAGAAAAGAGGAAGCTCTAGTTAAACCAAAGGAAGTATGTCGAGACAATATTGTATAGGTCCAATATGCAGGATAGTAAACCGGTGAAGGTTCATATTCCTATAGGTGTAAATCTATCTACTGAATAGTGCCCCAAGACACAAGAAGAAGAGGAGGATATGTCCTGTGTTCCATATGCAAGTGCAGTGGGTAGTTTGATGTATGCAATGGTTTGTACTAGACCACACATTGCACATATAGTGGGATTATTGAGCACATTTATGTCAAAACCATGGAAGGATAATTGGACAACAATGAAGTGGGTTTTCAGATATTTGTGTGGCACTAGTGATTATGGTTTGTGCTACTAGGGAAGACCAGGATTGGACAAAGTTTTGGACATCCATGGTTTTGTTGATGCAGACTAGGCTGGAGATTTGGACCAAAGAAGATATACAAGTGGGTATCATTTTAGCCTATTTGGAGGTGTAGTCAGTTGAATGATTAAAAGACACTTTGTAGTGTCTCTTTCAGCTACAATGGTAGAATACATGGCAGCCACTCATGCAAGCAAGGAAGAAGTTTGGTTGTAGATATTGTGTTCAAGTATGGGGTTGGTGTAGTGAACTATAAGGATAGAATATGATAGCCAAAGTGTAGTTTTATTGGCTAATAACCCTGCTTATCATTCAAATACAAAGCACATCGATGTTCAATATCACTTTCTGAGAGATATGGTTGAGGATAAAAAGGTGTTGTTGGTAAAGGTAGACACTTTGAAGAGTGTTGCAGATGCATTGATGAAGTCTATAAGCACTCAGAATTTCTCTTGGCATAGAGAAATAATGGGTGTTGCAGGGATGTACTAATGACTAATCTCTCCTATGGCCCCTAGTGGGAAAAAAACAAGTGGGAGAATGTTGGGTATGTGTTATATTCTTTCCACGAATACTTGCACGCGTGGTGGTGGGGGGGTGACAACTCCCAATGTTCATTGCACTGGGAATAGCAGGGGGGTCACAGGGGGTGGGTAGCCCCAAGAAATTTTTTTTGGACCATTTTTTAGGTGGGCACACCTGCCTATGGTTTTGTGCATGGGTTTGCACATGGTTTTGGGGCATGATGTCTTTCGACCCCTATTATTTTGTATATGCGGTAAATGAAACTATGTTTATGTTCTAATCCAGGGTTAATGGGTTGGGGTTTATGAACACTTTGAAATTTATATATATGTGTTGTAACACTACAATGAATATAAAAAAATATCAAGTTGGTAGTCCTGATTTGGGATCGAGGGGAAAAATCTCTATGTATATGTGTTTTATGTTTTATGCTCTCACTATATTTAGTTACTGTTTTTAATAATTTGTTTTCAAATAATTTTTCTACAGGGTTAAAACCTACATCCACATAAATCGAACTTATCTACCCAAAAAGTGTGATATCACCTATTCACAGGTCAGAATATGTGATGTAGAAACTTTTTCTAAGTTTTTTTCTGAAATTTTCACGATTTTATAAGAGAATTGTTTTTTTATTGTCTCACCTCTATTTTAGCCCATCTCAGGCCTAGATATGCTCAGTTTCTATCCTTGAAGTAAAACCAAGCCCCCTAGTGTTTCATTAAGCTTCCACCTTTTTAGGAGGAGTTGAGGTGAGTAGGTAATCTAAGATTTGTAGCTTTTTTAGCCATTGTTTCAGGGTTTGATACATCATTTTTACAAATCCTTAAGATAGGTTATTGTTACATCCAAATCTCACTCTTGAGGTTTATTTTTCATTTTTCCTTAGTGTCCCATTTTTTACCCTATGTTTTTTAACCTTTAGACGTATCTTTTGTAGCAATTTTACTCTCTGGTTGCTTCATGTTTTATGCATCATTTCTAGCAGTATTAAGTCATTAGATCCTAGTCTCATTGACATTAGATCTATAGGCCATTTTAGTATGTTTTGAGTTAATTTTTCCCCCATCTAGTCTGGTTGTTTGATAGCCTTGTTTGGGTTGGTAGTTATGCATGATTAGTTATTTTTTTACTGTCATTTTGGTTTTATTTATAGTTTTTCAACATTTTTTTATTTTTTACATAAAAATCTAGGCTTAATTAAAATAAACACACAGCTTGCACACACTCATACCTAAAGCGAAGAACACTTGGTTTAAAATTCCAAGCCAAGAAATAAACATCCTAATTCAATTAATCTCTTGCACAAATCCTTGTTTATCACTCTTCAACATTTTCGTGTCACTTATGGCTTGCCATCATTGTGCCTCCAAGGAGTTTGTTGTAGAGACTCCAAGGTATTCACCCTCAGTTTCTGTTAAGACATCTCACTCCCCATCATATGGTCCAAGTTATTCCTCCCTCGATTCCCCATTGTGACTCTAGTTCTTATGGTTCATCGGGTTCTTCCTTTGATTCCGCTTCTTCTCAACCTCATACAGTCACAATGTCCAGTGCCAATGTAAGTGCAAAAATCCAACTTAGCGATGGCTCTGACCCTAATCCTGGAGTCACTTCTAGTGAAATCACTACAGGAACCATCCAGAATTACCCTTTTTCACCTTTCATGGTGGGTTTAAGCCTTCCCAATTTCAAACAGTTAATGAATGACCCCATACTGCACGATGTAGGTTGGCCTGCTATGCCGACTAAACTTCCTTCCGTCATCCCTAAGTTTGAAGAAAATAGTGGAGAGAACCCCACTAATCATTTTTTCTCCTTTCATATGTAGTGTTTATCTAATTCCATCATTGATGACTCCATTCGTCTTCGTTTTTTTACAATGCATGCTGACTATAGAGGCTACAAAGTGGTATGTTGACCAACCTGTTGCATCTCATACTTCTTTTGCAACTCTTGCTAAAACGTTTCTGTCATATTTCTAGGTACCCCTCCATTATGATATTAGTACCGAGTTTTTGACCGCATTCCGTCACACTTCTTCCACCCGCCTTTCTGACCATGTCCAAGAATCGCATAGAAGAAGGAGCATGTGTAGAGCTCCTACATTTGATTACTGTGTCTATATGGATTGGTTTCTTAGAATTATCTTAGCCCCCATAGGTAAATACATTACATGTCATTTTCCTCGTATCTAGGAAGAAACTCTCCAGATTACTTTCAAATATGACTTGATCTACACCTAGGCAGGTTATGTTTATACTATTTTATTGGATCTTCCTAGACCTGTGGTGCCACTACACCAAGGGAATTTCACGTCGTTGACGGTATTGTTGCATCCCTTTCACACCCATCGCCATATGCTCATCCTCAAGTGAGTTATGGTTACCCTTCGGGGGGGGGCAGTTCCTCTAGCACCTATCCCCCTCTAGGAATCTTGTACCCGTTCAAAGGATGTCTTATGCATTTTCCTAACTGCATCAATCAATGCTAGGGCCAATTGTTGTTGAACCTATTTACCAGAATTTTTCCCCAACTCCTTTTTATCCTTATGCATAGCCTGCCGATCTAACCCCTTCGGCATTAGTGTCCCCGCCTCCCACGCCTTCTCAAAGTTTGCCACAACAACCACCTCCTCCTCAAGGTCAAGTGTATGTTCAGCAGAGAGCAACTAATCACCCCAATTTGAAGAATAATAATAAATGGAAATGAAACTAGAACCATCAACCATAGGGTAACCAGGGTCGCCAAGGTACTCAACTGAATGCAACCCAGGGAAATCATCCTAATACCACAACCAAACAACAGGGTGATCAATCCAATCAAAATAAGGTCTTTCGTATGAAAAATCCTTGTGCATTATTTTGTGTACATGGCCATTACAGACGTGATTTTCCCCTTTTACCCCAAATGTGTCAAATGTAGGAAGCCCAAGCAGCATCTTGAGGACAATAACCCACCACATCTATCCCTCCTAACAATACTCCATATCCACTAGATGTGTTTCATAATCCTTTCCCTCAACCTCCACAAGGTCAGGCTACCCCTCCACCTCAACAATCTGGTCACTCTGATTACTAGATTCTCATGATGAACTTTGACGAGGTCAATATCACTAATGTCAACCTTCATACTCGCTTGCGCCAATACGAAAAGAAACCCACTATGTCTACAACCGATTCCGAAGCCAAAGTATCCTCAGAGTCCATTCTAACACCAAATGGTCCCTTATAGATCCCTCAACCTAAGGAAAATGTCATTCCTAATATCACCAAAGGGCTATTATGTCGTAATGTTTCTTCTGCCAAAGCTTCCCACACCTACAACATAATAGATGACTTGGTGCAATCTCCTACCACCATGTCAACACTAGAAATTCCCCAAACCTTCTCATGCCAAAGAAAATCTCTACTATCTGCTCTAGGCACTATGGATCCTTCATATGATCACTTGATCATATTTGATGTTGACAAGTCAGAACATCCCCCTTTACCATCATCCGTTTCTTTTCAAATAAGAGTCAAGATCCACAATGTAACTCTCTAGAAATGTATCATCGATGAGAAAGCGTCCACCTATGTGATGTCCACCTCTATTTGGAAGAAACTAGGGTCCCCAGATCTATCCCCGTCCACCATCACTTTGCGTGCTTGGGAGGGTCACCCTTCACAACCCCTTGGCATGTTCCACAATTGTCCCATCACACCTGTGGGCAAGACTATTTGTATTGACATAGAATTCATTGATGCCCCTTTGGATTATAACATCATCTTAGGTCATAGCTACACGTATACGATGTCATTCGTTGCATATATGGTTCACCGTAAGATTTGATTCCCCCATAACGGAAATATCATCACCATCAATAAGTTGACATTTTATGAGCCCAAGTCGCAGACCTCACCCAAGTCTATTATATCATCATTGGTTGATAAGAAATCAGTCGCAGCTCTCACTAGTGTATCACTAGGAGTCTATAAATATTCCTCATTACTTAGTGCATTCCCTAGTCCACCTCCTCCCATTTCTGAGCCCACCTCATCAAGTGTTTGCATGTTGAAAGCATCTCGAGCTAGCCAAAAGAGGCCAGGTATGATAAGTCAGTAGCCAGTGCATTCACAACCTTCTGTTGTTCACTGGAAACAGCCATTGGGACCATCTCCTCAAGGACCTTTTCCTTTTAATAGTGTCTCTCCTCATATTTTTCAATGAGGAATAATTCCCCAAAATATTAACCATATGGAAGCCGTTCCACCAGGCCATTACCCTTTAGGCCAGATAATATTTTTAGATCCCCCATCTGGAGTATTTTCTATGCATGTCATGGCTACGTTGATTTTACCAAATTTTACCCTAGGGATCGCAGTCTGCTACATTGTTCCCCACAAAAAAACTCCACCAGATCAACCTAAAATTATATAAATGTTTGACCCCAGTTTAACCGGTCGTGATGAGCCCTCCCTTTTCTTTATTTCTGCGAACCTCAATAGGAACCCATTCTTGTTGCGAAAGCATATGGTGAGTGGGGCAAAGAAAAAATAAAGGAACCTAAGGAAAATACTATCCAAAACAACTCTAGCTCCACCTAAGTCTCCAAAGCTGACACCTCTATGCGCTTTGTGTGATGCTGTTGGGCATGCCTCCAAAACCTATCCTGAGCTCCCTTATCTCAAAACTATGGTTGATGAAACATTTCCTAAATCTGACATCCCGAAGGTCCATGTTACCTTACCTAATTCAACCAAGAAACTCAAATTGTTATGTACAAATCACCCTTTTGATTTTTTCTATCATTATGGCCACTATTATGATCATTTTCCCCGTCTCGATGACTTTCGTGATACCCTTCACCTGTTTCGTTAAATCGAGGCCACTCGTAGTGGATCATATACTCCTTTAATTCTAAGTTTTGGTCTGGTTGATTCACCAGAACTGGAGGATTGTTTTGCACCCATTGTGATACCTCCCCCCGATGTCGAGATGACAGACTCATTGATTGTTATTCTTCATATTTCGTCATCCATGATATCAATGGAGGAAGACCTTTCAGGGGCTTCCCATTATGTATCAACATCAGTAGATGTTTCATCTATTAGCTCTTCATCTACCCATAGTAGTGATGCTTATGTGAACCATATCTCTCATGATGATGTGCTAGGTAGCTTTGCCGCATTAAGTGGTCTCCCTTCCTCCATTTCTCCCATCTTCCATTCAGATGAAAACATTATGGAAGCCATGACCACCCCTGATTTTCCTTGGGATGATATGCACCATCATGCGTATTTCCTTCCGTAGCAAACCCATGACCAATATGTAGTGGATTCTAAAGACTTCATCCATAGTGAGGTCGATTGGTTCTATTACCCCTTACATCTAACCCATGAAATCGATCCACGTCCACCTTATGGCCATTACATTTCCAGCCAATTTTTGGGCAAGGGGAAATACCTTCTAGAGAATTTCAAAGGCCAAATCCTTCCTAAACCTCGCAATGCACTCTACCTCAAGAAATTTTAACCATATCATCTATAATTTACATGCGTGTATTTATTTCTATCATGCATTTAGGTAGCATACATATCCCATCATCTCATTTTATGTCTTGTGGCACCTTTCAAATGGATCCATCATCAACGTCATATATCAGCCATGCTAATGGTGCGAGTCTCTTCTCGTAGAATCTAGCCTCGGTAGCTTGGGCCATTTTTACCCTCTTGCATTTTTTACTTCACTCCAATGACGTATTCATTGGACATTCCACCAATAACCAGACCGAATATGATGTATTGATAGGTTTGTTAGTCCACGCCCTTAATCATCGCATCCTTCATCTTCATTTCTGTTTAGATTTTTTGTTACTTGTCATGCAATTGAATGGTATTTATCGTGTTCATAACCATATCATATTTAGAAAATATCTATGAGTGTATATTTTAGCACATGAATTTGAATCCGTTACATTCAGTCATGTTTCTAGATCCCAAGTTCACTTTGTAGACACCATTGCAAATTAAATTCTAAATTGGAATTTATCACATGCATTTAACACAAGGAAACCATAAAAAAAAATGGAAAACCACAATCGTCATATAACAATATGCATATCAATATAATGTATCACCACATAAAAACATAAGTGTTTTGAGTCCACTAATATAAATACATCTCACATGTTCATCACATATTACAGAAAACCAAAAAGGGCACCACATATCCTCGTCCTTAGTCAATATCTAGAGTCTCTCCAGCCATTGGCTCTACTCCACCATCTCATAGATAATGAACAACCTGACCATCCATCGCCATGCGTCGTGTGATCCCTCACCTCTCTAAGGGTAGACCCGTAAACTCATCTATATATAGATCTTCTAGCTCATGCCACCCTTGATCTGATACCTTAGTCATCAACACATCACATATACGATGGAGATCCTCTAGAAGAGCCTTGTAATCTGGTCTATGGTGTGAAATTGATCCACCCTATTATGTAGCCCCAGGCTCTATGGCTCGTCCTGCATATCCTACTGGTTTTACCGGTGCTATATCTGCATACCAAAAGTTAAGAATTAGTACCACATACATATTCTAAAAAATTTACATGCAACAAAAATAGAAACTTACACTTACCATCTGGTCCCCATGCTTGTCTCAGCGGAAACAAGCATGGGGAGCAGATGGTAAGTGTAAGTTTCTACCACTTACCATGGTAGTATAGATAGATGGGGACTATCATGGTAAGTGTAATCATCTATCTATACTAGCATTTTTTCACAATGCCCAAAAAACTCTGGTTGAAACACGCAACCGACTCCCCCTCCCTCTCCTCGGTGCAAGAGCTTCCCCCAATGGTGCATCATGGGCTCGTGTGGGCCCCCATGAAAAATTTACACATGAGTATGGATTGTTGGGATCTTCTCAAAGAAGAAATATCATAGCACTATCCCAAATGCACAATCATGGTTCACCTAATATTTGCATAGTGATAGTTTTTGTTTCACCCATGATAGTATCATTTGGGTCCACCCATAGTAGGTCCCACTCAAAATACCAATCAATAACATCTTCTCCCCCTCAGTGATGTGAGGGAATGCTTGGATGCCCAATATCCACAGTAATGTTGTGGTGATAACTCATGTCTCTAGCCTCTCTAGGTCACTGATAATGATGGTCGTGCCCTTTGCATGAGCACCAAGTCCACAATGGCGGTCCATAAACTTTGCTATGTTCCTCCAACGAGGTAACACAAGATGTATATCCCCCCCTACCCCTAGTGGGTGGAGTCCGGTCAAAAAGTATATATCCTGGATTGTGAGTTCAATCTTGTGCCTCTGCACCATGAAGGCCTCCTGGTTTGGATCCCAATAGATCAAAATACTCGATAGAAAGGGCCTACTTTTCCTCATCAATGGGTTCTCTAACAACTTTAGAACCCTAAACCGAGCAAGCCCTCCTCTCACCACCTAATTCCCCTAATTATCGGAGCAGAGAGTGTCCAAGTATCGTTCACACTAGTTGATTTGTAACTCTACCATATCTGCAAAAAAACACAATTTCATGTTATTTCCAGGCTCAAGTAATTGCACTATATAATATATGTTGCCAATCCTCATTATGCCAACATCCCAAACCCTGTCTAATCCCAAAATCACACTTCTCTTGCCAAAAACTGCAAACTCATCAGTTTTCCAACTTTTCGTTCCAGCCAAAATGTAGTTCAGTCCCTGAAGTGTGTTATCCGATTGTGAGAGAGGGAAAGGGTCTCTTACTGACCTATTGGATCCTAATCTCAAAAAATAATCCATTTAAAATGAAGAGTAAGTTTAGGCCACCTACCTCCCACTGACAGATGTTGATTCCAACAGTCGGTATGTCCACTAAGATTTCCACAAGATTTACGACCTTCTCATCCTCTCCAAAATCACCACATCTCACTTAGAAAATGAATTGAAATTGGAAAGAAATCGCCCTTTTATAGGAAAAACCCTCATTTCTTTTTCATTGTCCATTGTGACCAAATCGTAGCTAAGTTTGATGAACCCTCAACAGCATTGGAAAGCTCTCACCAATTACTACAATGGGTCTTATTTTGTTTTTGGTAATTTGACACTTCACCCAGCAATTCATTTTTTCCATGAAGTTTCACTTTTCCACCAATTCAAATCAAATTCCTTCATATGAGTTTCTTGTACTTTGGGACCACTTTGACTTGGCACTTGTCACTTCGTATTTTTATTTTCGTCATGAGTAACCATTCTTTACTCATGTTTTCATGGCCCCTTGGGCCTATCCTATGTGGGAACATCATCAAGTCACCCTTTCTCATAGCATCTAAGTTAATTCATCATCACATTCATGGAGATTTTCCCGAGTCCCTTTATCTCATATTACAGTATTTCATCCATACTTTCATCGCATTCATCATGTATTTCCCATTTTGGCCTCTAGTTATATTGTCCCTTAGCCTCTATGGAGTTGAGTCAGACGTTACCAGGTCATTCATTATTTGTATGCTTTTACAAGGGAAGTTTTCATTCCACCTCTAAGTTCCCCCATTCCATCATTATCCCTGGTTTCATTCCATTAATCACTCTACTATGATTCCTGATACCTTATTTGAGGATTCCTCATTGCCTCATCTATGGTGGGCCCTATTCTTTCGACTTCAGTACATTCATTGTAGAAGAACAATTGAGAGGGTGGCGTGCCTTGGTTCCAGATTTAATTATTGTTTGATGCCTCAGATCAAGCAAAGGGAATCACTATTGTCCTTTGACTTGGTTGTTTCTCACGTGCTTGACCCCAACTCATTATAGCACGAATGAGGATCATATAGTTGATGGTGTAGTGATCCAGTTGATTTTACCCGTGATTCCTTTGTGTGTATGAGATGTTTTAGACCTCATGAGGTGGTGGCGCTTCTGGTAGCCCCCACATACCTAGATGACCTCATATTATGCTACACCCTCATATGCATTTCTTAATATTTGATGGGTTTGGTTTCAACTACTTGTAACGCCCATAGCATGCATATCTTTTTTAGATGATCCATTCAGCTTTGCAGAGCCCCTTCCTGTTCAGCAGGGATTTTTTGGTTATTATACCCAACGCCCCTCCCCATGTCATATGGAGGGGAATTATTTATGTCACATGTACTCAAATGTTATTGTATTCAATCCTAGCCTTTATTTTCTAGGCACATTATGTATATGGGATCCATTGTATTATTTTCTAGCCCATTGATGCTAGCATGTCATGTATCATGTATCATACATTTTGTAGCTCAGTCATAATTCACCATTATTCTTTGTACTTAGTTATCTTAGTGGATATGGGTATGCCTCCCCTCCCTCATTGATATCATGTACTCCAACATCAAAGGAGACTCATGTCAGTTCCTAGGGCTCACCTCCTCAGTTGTTGTCCTCTCTCGCTTCACTTCATTTATGTCTCTCTCTCCGAATCCCCTTTGGTGCCTAGTGATTGTGTTCTTACAATGTAATTCAGTCATCATAATACTTGTGCATTGGGGGGAAATCTGTTATCAACAAAAATTGATCACCTAACAATTTATACCTAGGTGGATTGAAGTACGCCATCTAAGACCAGTTTTACCATAGTAAAATTAATTTCACTATACGAAATAATTTAGTAAACCACATTTTATTAAGTTATTTCTGGTTAAAACAAGAAACCTCATGAGGAATAATTAAATAAATCATTATTTATTTTATTTTCCTCTAGGAATAATTAATTAAACCATTGTTTAACTAATATTCCTTGTCACATTTGACCCAATGATGAGAAATAATTAGATAAATCATTATTTGTATTATTTTTCTCTAGGAATAATTAATTAAATTGTTATTTAGTTATTATTCCTTGTAACACTTGACTAAATCACCTATGAATAATTAAACAAATCATTATTTGTTTATTATTCTTTAACCAAATTCTTGAAATGATAAATAAATCATTTATTTATTTATTATTTCTAAATAAAGGTATTTAAGAATTTAAATATATTTTCCCTCCAAAAAAATATAATAAAATATTCCAAGTAGTTAGATCTAGATTATGGTTAATAATATTTTATTACTCTCCATTTTTTAGGATAACTCAATTGTTATAAATAAGAGGGGTTTTCCATTCATTATTCACTTTTCTCATTCTCATTGTCGCTATCATTTTATTTTTCCATTTCATCTCCCACTTGAGTTCATCACATATTTTTGGTTTTCTACATCATTGAGAGAGAGAGACTCACGAATTTGAAGCATTGAGGATGACTAAGAACCCATTCCATTCACAGGTACTGGTAACATATACTTGTTTCCTTCACCTGGTGTTACATAATAGAAAATATCATTCTTTAAACTTGTCTTATCCATTGGTTACTTGGATTTACTTTTGCATCAGTTACTATTTCATTTTGTTGTTTAACTTCTTTTACTGCATAGATCTTGGGTGTTGCAGGTTTTTTTTTTAATTGTCTATTGTAGATCTAAAGGGTTTTACAGCCATTTATATTATTAAGGCTATATATCATCCATAGCTTAAGTAAGGTCTTTCTGGTACACTTGTTAAAATATTTTACACTAACACTAGGGGTGTCCTTGAACCAAAAATTCATAGCTATGGGTGCACTAAGGCTCACACTAAGTTCACGTGGGGTGGAGCAGTGATTTTGGAGTGAAGGAGGTGGCTGCCAACATTGCTATAGGAATTTGCTACAAGATCACTATTTTTTTTACACAAATTCCTATAATACTACAAGAAATTGGTCGACAGGGTTTTCAGGCTAGGAATGGTGGAATGGAGATCAGGAAAGGTGAGGGAAAGGTAAATCTAAGTGAATGGGGGATGGCCAACTCCCTTGGACAAGTTCAAAACCCTCATAAGGAATGTCTTCCATAAAGAAGGCTATTTGTGGTGGGTGTGAAGATGGTCTTCAAAATAGGGTTGCGGGTATCATAATGGAAGGCAATTGAAGGAGGGTCGGAGTCCAAAGTGATAGTGTTTAAAATGGGATCCTTCTCTAATGTTGTATCCAAACCTACAACCAGTGCATTCACTCGTGCATTGATTATTAACAACTTATCATGTAAAATAGTGAAAAGGATGAGTTTAATTTAACTTAAGCTATTGATTCACCTAAAATAGAAATATAACATATAATCTACAACATATTCATGATGGAAAATGTGAACACTATTTTATATTTTTCAAGAAATCATAAATTGAATGTTTTTGGCTTATGGTGGAAGACCTTCCTCCTCAAGCTCCAATGGAAGAGGTGAGAGAGGGGGAATGTCAACGCAATTTTAATGTTCCAGATGCTACTAAAATTTGATGACATCAACCAAAATAATGAAGCGTAAATGAAACACAAATGCACAAAAGAGAGATTGCATTCATGTATTGGGCCTTAACTCACAAGCTTTAGTCATATGAAATCAGGTCAGTGAGAAATAAACCAACTTCTCATTCTTATTTCATAACAAGTTTCTTACATAAATAATAATAGTCAAAATATCTCTAATACAGAGCCAAGATTTCTCTAGCTACCTATGAGAATCGAATCCTGGAGAGTTCTTGATCTTGTTCATTTATACTAAAAGGAAGATACCAACAACTCCCTAAAAAGTAGGAATTTTCCCCCTTGATCTTCGAGAGGTGTAGAGCTTGACTCCCTCTTAACACTCAGTTGTTTGAATTCCTTTGAATTTGAACTATTGGAGGAGGATCTTAGAAGATATTGGGATTATTTTGGAATTTAATAAGGTGGAAAAACTTCCTATAATTTCTCCTTGATGTCTACTCCGAGCCTTGACATGGAATTTTAGTCAAAAATAGATTTATTCACTTCATTTCCTACAATTAAACCATGTTAGGCTTCAAGTCATGATCTCTTACACCTTTTTCACTAGGAAGAATATGATAAATTGTAATAAAATGTGTGTGTGAGAGAGAGTAAATAAGCAGAAAAGGTGAAACTATAACCCCTTAAAATATACCTAACAGTGGGCCTCATCATCAACCCCTACTGAAATGGTTTATCATCCTCTGAGAAACTTATTCCTCTTCCCTAATTTCCTTCTGGTGGGTAGAATCCTGCATTATTTTTGACTAACTCCCATTCCTTCTAGTTCTATGTTTGATCTCTCACTTCATGTAGCCCCAACAACAAAGGTGGGCTTATATTTAATCATATCCACTGTATTTTCATTCTCTGCATTGCTATTTTGTAAAAGGGCACTCTTTCTAAGGCAAATCTCAATCTATCTAGAGTATGGTATTCCTCGTTCTTTAAGCCAAGTTTTAGAGCATGACAATTTATTTGGCATGCATCCACACTCTCTTATCCTAGTAATATAGAGATTTCATAAAAATGTGATATTGTATGTTCTTGGGTGTTAATTTATTTTTTTGCAAGGTCGTCATCATTGAAGATCGTCTGGTCACTATTGATGATGCCTCTAGGGCTTATGAGTTTTGCCTTGATTTGGAGGGGTTCTATTTCTTCTCTCTTCATCACCCTCTTGATTTCTTCTGCCCTTTTTTCTTCATTTTTTACCCAAGCTGCTAAGGCCATCAACTGCATATCACCCAACCTAGAATTGGTGTTCCAAATATTCATGTCAGTCAAAATGATGTTGTGCATGTAAAATCCTACCATCATAAATCTCTCTTCCACACTGGAATGTTTGCAAATATTAATCAATTTCCTATCATATTTGAAAGGGGAATGAACTATGCTTTTCTTAAGGATTTTATTTTAAACTTCAACCATTTCTCTTTCAAGTAGACTTCATAAGAATTAGAAAGGTGTCTATATTGCATTACCTCCATGCAAATATTTTCCATGGTGGAAAGTTGTGTGTCATTTTGTTGAAATTTATCCTCTAGTCTCATGTTCTATGTTTTCTCTACTTTTAAATATTCTCTAACCATTGATTCTATGAGTCTGATATTAGCTAGGTCCTTCCCCATTTCATTGATTTTTTCCTCCATTACCCACCCATACTCAACATTTCTATACTTTGGATTTTTCATCCACCTATGGGTGCGCCCCCTTTATATTTATAGCTCATAAAAGAGAGGGATTGAGAGCTTCTCAGGGATAAAACTCCCCCCTTCAATGAACTTGTAGTAAGAGCTCAAACTAGGTTATGGGGTAGGTTATTAGAAAATTGTGATGTCTTTTTTGAAATGTTTTGGAGAGGTTGCTTCTTCTTATGGATTTTGTCCTATAACTTGTGCCTCCCCCTGTACCTCTTGTCATTCAATTTGGGAAATCTTCCCTTATATTGGTGTCTTCTATTCTTCCCCTTGTGCATTATGTTTTTCTTGTAGCACTTTTTGTATTTCCTATAACACACCTTATTTTTCTTGTAGCACACTTTGTTTTTCCAGTAGCATCTCTTTTTCTCCTCCTTGGAGGTCTATGAGAACTTCTAACTATTTTAATGATTTTAATCTAGTAGAGTTCCTTATTTCATAGGTCATGGGTGTCTTGGGTTTGGTCTTTGGGGAAATGATTTCTTAAAATTTTCCTTCCTTTAGTGTTATTTCTTCCTTCTTGCTAGGGGATTCCTCAAAGGTAATGGGGACCTCTGTTAGAGTTCAAGGTCTTCCTTGTTTCACCCTAGTTATCTTTCTCATCTTAAAATACATGGGATTCTACCTTTTCCTTTCCTTCTTGGGTTTCACAGGGGTTATTAAATTGGCTATAAAGGTGGAAGCCACCTCATCCTTGGTGTTTCGTGGTGGAAAACTAGTTTGTTGAGGGGAGATTTCAGTGATATTTTTCTGGCTCAAAGCATATTCTTCTACTTGATTCTTTTCTTCCTTCTCATCACTTTCCCTCATGTCATTTTCATCCTTTATTTCCATCTCTTCTTCTTCATAATCTTCCTCCTTTGCCCTGGTATCCCTATCTCTAATGCTAGAGGCAGGGGTATCTCGAGGAGTGATATTCTATGTCCCTATTAGAGTCTCTTTGTCCATGTCAATGAAATTGGACCATAACACAAGCGTTTTGAGTTTATTGAGGGCATCACCCACTATTAAGTTAATCAAACCATGGTAAGCTAGGTGTTGGTGTTTCCCTTAACTAACCCTTTGAATCATGTCTCTGATGGAGTGGAGGAGGAAGTAGGGTATGTTCAACCTATGTTCCAAAGGAAACTCCTCCTTAAATCTAAGCTCATGCAACAATTTGAAATGGTATCCATAGAATACACTCAAAATAAATTCACAAGAAATGTAATTGAGGATATGGTAGGATAATTCATCCCACATGTAAGTTAAAATCTCCCTTCTAACCCCATTTGTATCTTCTATGTGCTTCTCATTGGCCAAAAATAAATTTTTCTTGGAAGAGGCATTAGTGATGATGTCTTCTCTATTCCACTTTTTTCCTAGCAGTATTGTTGTTATTCTGCTGATAAATTCAAGTGTGACGGTTATGGCTAGTCCCCTTACCGCAACAGTGGCAGTAACATCTGTTTGAGAGCATAGGGACATTGCAAATCATCAAGCTATATCATCATCATATCCTCTAAGGAGCTGAAATAAACTAAAATTTTGGCTTGAGGGGTCTTCACCCAGGTTCAGAGGTTAACGTTTGCCAACAAACCCCTATACTACTAGCCCTTTCGGCAATGACATACTTGCGCAAGACAAGGTCTCACCCGAAGTAGTATGGGAGGGTGCTGGAACCAGGTTTCCACACCCTGGGAGAGAGTAGGTATTTTGAGGCAGATCTATATTATAACCTACTAGGTTGACACAAAATGAGTCTATTCGCAGCTCTTTTAACAATGTAAGAAGAATATAACCATAACAAAGGTATTGTCATCAATATATCTAATCAATGCCTTTGCATCCACGTGGGAATTAACAAATACCATTATAGAGTAGTCTAATCGCAACTACTTTCAGATCATAGATATAAATGCACCAATCATAGATACATTCGCAGCTTGAATAATCATCACATATGTGCTTTAGTAGTAAATATAATCAATCCAGATGACACATAGATAATTCAACTATACTTCGCATTCATTAACATCAAGATCCACTTACAACCAAAACACAGTCTGCACACACAACCTAGCACAGTACTGAGGATCTCCACACACACAACCAGTAGGAGTCCTTACCCAAAACAACCCAAATAGATCTTAACAATTCACACTTAGGATCAATCTATTGACTTACTTACTTACTAGACCCAACTATCTATCTATTTATAATATTGTAGCCTTCGCTATCCTATGGTCCGCAAACTGTGGTTTGTGGACCCTAGAGCTACCCTTTAACCCATTACAACACATTAGGGGATTTGAAGCACCCCAAAACCCCTATGCAGGACAAAATTGTACACAATTATACCAAAACACAGGTTAGGGAACCTCGTTCCAACACCAACCATTGGTGCCTCGTAAAAATGTCTACTACAGGAGGGTGTAATGGAATTATTTTTGTATCTATAGGTTCTCTTTTATTAAACCCTCCCCCATTTCCTCTTTGTTGCATCTAACTTGGGTTCAAAAGGTATTATTTTGTGGCCTTGGTGTCAAATTGGATGGGGATAGTGGTTATAAGACTCTTTACACTTAAAAATGTATTTTTTATCTCCTACCTCTTCACAAAAATTCCTCAATTGTCCCAATTATGACACTACTACATGTAGACTGTTATGAATATTTTTTGTGAAACTAATGGAGGCGATGGTCACTTGCCTCTTTGAAAATATATTCTGGAATGGAGAGTGGTATTTTTATTTTTAATTGACCTTTTTGGTGGCTTTCATACTTCTTCTTAGCAACCTGTAGCACTCCTTGAAGATTCATGTAGAAATTTTACGCTTTCCTGTAGCACTTCCTGCATGCACAACTTACCGGTGATTGAACTTCCTCGATGGTTTCCAAACTTTTTCCTTTATTTAACTTTTTTTTAAATGATTATAGATGCAAGTGGAAGTGAGCTAACATAATTTTTATATCATTTCGAGTGGCCTTGGAGTGTTGCGCTGAGGTGTACCTCGCATAAGATTTCCTCATTTGGACCATTGGCCCCACTCGAAGTGATCATTCCCTCTTGGTCGTAATCAACTCCCAATTTCTATTATATCATTTCCACTGATGTGACAACTCCTCGTGGCATGCCAAGTCCATCAAAATCTCTATTTCCAATGTCGAGGGTGTCCAAGTTAAATAGCCAAATTTTAGCTTAATAAACCCTCTCTCCTCGAAAATAATTCATTTATGCAATTATGCATAGCAAGAGGGTGAGAGAATCATATCAGAGCCTTGTGTGGTTGCCAATTAGTTGTAGGGTACTTCATGTACAGAGCTTTAGCACTGGAGTAATCATAGTTGACCTTTTTGTGTGTCTTTATTTCATGCGTGAGGTGCTTATTGTACAAAGACAAGATGAAATTCGAGTTTTCTTGCTCACATGGTGGTAAAATTTGATGGTGGGATGAGTTTTGGAGTTGGATGTGGAATAAATAGAGAAGAGAAAGGGATCTGGAGGAATTATGCACCCATATCCATAATCTGCCACTATTCATCAACCTGTAAAACATAAACAAGTTAGTTACCTTGGTGTTATTTCATTCTTCTATTTTCTGTTTCTTTTTTCTCTTTTTTTTTTTTGAGACATGTAGGCTGCCTTAGAAGAGATTTTCAACCCACAATCTTGCCTTGGCTGCCTCCAAGAGTTTTTCACTCAAGCAAATTTTATTTATTTTCTCTTTTGTTTTTTGGCTCCATGATTTCCTGATGGAGGTTTTCAATACTATTAGCAGCAAAATGAACTGCATAGGGCTCGTCATGACATGCTGAGAGGATGTCAAAGACTTCCTCTTTCTTGACACATCTTATAAGGATTTGATCTGGTCCCAATTTTAAAATATTTCCACCAATCCAAGTGAAATAGGCACTCTTTCTTACAATTCTTATATTTTCTTTGGATGAAAGGTTTGGAGGAAACCTCTTAGCAACCAGGTAGTTGGCTGTGTCAGAAAACCAAGGAGAGAATGCTGTGATAAAAAATAAGTGTTCATCTGTAATTTGATCATCAACCATCCCTTCCTCATATGAAAGAAAAGTGAGTCTAGACGGGAAATTTGCAACAATATTTCCTTTCCCTTGCTTATCAACAATGGTCAAATAAAATTGTTGCAACAATAATAATATGGGTTATATGAACCCTAAATCTAGCGAGTTTTATAACTAATCCTTTACTATGTCCTTTAAGTTTGGGTTCATCCTCCTTTTGGTCTAGCTCACAAGCTTGAATCCATATATTATGTAAATACAATGTGTGAAAACTAAGGGATGCACCCCTTTCATATCTTTGTAATCCCAAGAAAAAGAATGTAATCTCTCTCTTAACAACTGGCACAATTGTTCTTCCTCTTTGGCCGAGAGAGAGGGGTTAATATTTAAGAATATAGATGGGCCAAATTATACAACCTTGGTAGGTTCAGAGTTTAATTCAACTGATCATAAATCAGTCTAGGGATTCTTTCACATTATCTCACCAGGTCATCGATTGGAATGGCAGTGGGGGGTTGGCTTTGAAGGATATGGTCAATGAGATCATCTTCATCAGGTTGACCCACTATGATAACAATATCTAAAGTACAAATAGGGTAGGGTGTGCTATGGTACACTTCATCTTCTTCTTCATCCTCCAACCATAAAGGTAGATCATGTTCGATGGAAGGTTGGGCAAGAGGATATAACTTCAGTTTTTTTTATAAGGGCCCATTCTTGATTATGATGTTTCTAGCCCTACAACTGATATAAGCATCGGTAGTGGCCAACCAAGGTCTTCCTAGAATGAGAGGATAGCCATTAAACTTGGTTTTCGGCTCAAGTACTAGGAATTCAGTGGTATATTCCCAGGAGATAATGGAGACCACAACATCCTCAACAACTCCTTCTAGAGCTACTATGGATCTATCTGCGAGTTGTAGTACTGTAGTAGTCTTTCTCAAAGCTCCTTGGAGGTTGAGATTCAATATGGTTTTCCTAGCTATAAAATTTATGGCGGCCCTCAAGTCAATTAATGTATGAGGGAAAATAATACCATCGATATGTATATTTACTACTAAACTTCTAGGATCCACGTATTTCGGGAAAATTAGTCTCCCCTACATCAAATCAGCTAATTGGCCTCCTGTTGGGAAAAATACTGAGAGGGGGGGGGTGAGTGGTGTTACACATATTCAAAACATTTGCTTTTTCTTGCTTCTAAAACCCATACACTATTTTCCTGAAACAGACTCGCGTATATACGCGGATACCCTTTATAAAACTTGCGTATACACAGATATCTAATTATGTTATTCGATCTTCACTTAAATAATTCCATCATTCATTCATCATATGTTTAATAAATAGTAAACATGAACGGTAAGAGCAGAGTAAACCATCACACAAAGCATCACACATGAACACCAGGATTTTTAGGTGGAAACCCAAGTCGGGAGAAAACCACCGCTGCCGTTGCTTAGCCTTCAATCTTTTATTGTAAACATCTTACAAGTTGTCTTGGTCTGGAGACTCCTCTAGACGTACGGGGCACCCTTGCGCAGCTTGTTTACCGACTCTCCGGAAGGCTCCCAGCACGGCCTGGTTGCCTGGCCTCTCCACAGAGGAAGCTACGACCCCCTAATCGTTTACCCGACCTCTCTCTCTTGAAAAGGAGCTACAACCCACAGTGAAGGCTGCAACCCTCGACACCTCTGTAAATGGTTGTCATTGCTGAATCCCAGCTTCCTTTAGGACACCACTTGCGAGCCACGTTTCATCATATTTTAGGCGGACCCTTTCCATACTTTTAAGCTCCAAACATGCATCACTGTGATCTTATCAATTGACTTTAAGATCGAATACGTAACGAGCAGAACGGTCGGACATTTCCTTGCCATCAACAGAGGAACCCTAGTTTGCGTACGTGCTTTCCATTCATTGGTCGCCTATGTACGCTTAGTTCACATAAACCCGCGTATACTTCAGTACAAATTACAAAGCCAATTTTATTGCACATACGCGCTTTCTCTTCAGCGAAGCCGCGTATATACGCGCTTCCTCTGCGGCGAACTAGCATATAGATCTTCAACTATTATAGAGCAGCATACTTCTTTAGATCAGATATTCAGTTCAGATTTACCTTTTTGCCTCTGACAGATGTTCGCCTCATCTCAGATCTAAGCCTTCCATGAACAGATCTAGAAAATACAAGTACAATACAGATCTAGATACCCTTCTTCATCACTCCTTCATCGGTGCATCATACATTCAGACTCTCATTCAACTGTAACCCTTTCCATTCATATATACTCCAGAGAGAAGTATTCATTCAAGCTCAGACATCTTGCACCCACACTCATGTTCTTTGCACAATGAAATTCTTCTCCTTATATAGGTTTACCCAATTTCAATACCATGAGCCAAAACCACATTACTTCCGATGATATTCCTGGACGGGGTCATTTAGATGAATCATTACCCAATACAATGGGTCAATACCATGGTGGTTACCCCTGGTTTTTCATTTTAAGAGCGCTTTTTCCCATACGTGACTTGGCACGTTGATTCCCGTGTGCATACACGACTTCCCCTAGGAAAATCCACGTATTCCTAGAGACATACTCTTTTCATCAAGATTTAGCACATGCTGAAATCCTTTCTTCATTACCTTCTGTACACACTGTAGATACGTCAGATTTACTTCATCAAGAACATATTCTATCAAGCACAACTTCATCAAGTAAGTTGCCATCATCTTCATTCAGTGGGTTGCCATCAAGGACAACACTCTGCATCATATTGCCAACAATCTCCCCCTTTGGACTTGATGGCAACCACGATTGGTGTTTGGTTACTACAACAGATAGGTACATTAAGAATACAATGACACCATGCAAACACCATGCCATGCAAACACCGACACCATGCAAACACCATGCCATGCAAACACCATGTCACTCTCCCCCTTTAACATCAAGGGCAAAGGGCTGATCAAAAACCAACATACTCTCCCCCTTTTCTCCTCATGTGGAAGAAGCATTCTGCAGATTTGATATATACAGAAGTAACCAAGCTCCCCTTGAGTTCATGCTGAATCTTCAAACATATTTTCCAATGAAGTACATGACTCTATGAACTTCAAATATCCAACCAAGTGGATTTACATATGAGAATCAAGTACCTAACCAAGTGGGTTTACAAAAATAGACTCAGCTACCCAACCAAGTGGGTTTACAACTTTGACAAGTCCTTACATGACTGAATATTACAAATTTACATCATGGGTCTCAACATGACCTTTTTATCAAAATATAAATATGACTTTTCATAACCAACACCCGAAAGTCCTCAAGAAGGAGAACATATTTCAGAACCGACATAATGCCAACAATGCATTACACTCAGCAAAGCTAATGCTCCCCCTGAAACTGTGCATCCAAGCATCCTTTTCATATGACTAAGGCTCCCCCTTAGTTTGTGCATCCTGAACACTGTCACCAACAAATCATCAAGGCATCTGTATCAAAACATTAGAGAAAGAATTATGAGCACTGGAACTCCACCAGAGATACCAAACAGTATCAGAGATACCAAGCAGCACTGCAGCTGTGCTGAAGAGAGCTGACTCCAAACAGAAAATTGTCAGCAATCAGACATACACGGTTTTCTGTGCATGAACTCGCGTATATACGCGACTGTGTTTCATGAAACCCGCGTATCCAATACCATCTTCTAAATTTATGCAGATTTGTTCTTTTGACTGGCAAAGAACACTCCCAGCTTCTGTCTTAGATACTCGAACGCTTCCCTGGGCAGAGGTTTGGTAAATATATCAGCAATTTGTTCTTTGGAGGGAACATACTCCAACTTCACCTTTTTCTCAAGCACTTGTTCACGTAAGAAATGATACTTGATGGGAATGTGCTTGGTCTTCGAATGCATAACAGGATTGTTTGAAATAATGATGGCACTTTTATTGTCACACTTAATGGGGACAGGAGGTGTACATTTGATTTGAAAATCTTGTAAGGTTTGCATCATCCAAAGGAGTTGAGTGCAACAATATGCGGCAGCCACATATTCTGCTTCTGCTGTAGATAAGGCAATAGAATTTTGCTTCTTGCTGAACCAAGATACTAACCGGGGTCCCATATAGAATGCACCACCACTAGTGCTTTTCCGATCATCAACGCTTCCAGCCCAATCTGCATCAGTGTAAGCATGAAGAGTAAGATCAGCATTCTTTGGATACCATAGACCAAAGTCTTGAGTTCCTTGAAGATATTTGAAAATTCTTTTAACAGCCTGAAGGTGAGACTCTTTTGGATTAGCTTGGAATCGTCCAACAATCCCAACTGCATGCATAATGTTTGGTCTAGTTCCAGTGAGATAAAGTAGACTTCCTATCATTGATCTGTATTCTGGTTGATTCACCGTGGGAGAATCATCATGAGAACTGAGATTGCATCTGCTTATCATTGGTGTACTTATAGGTTTGCATTCTTCCATGCAATACTTCTTCAGAATTTTCTTAAGATATTTTTCTTGTGATAGGAATATACCATCTGCAGTTTGATGCACTTGTAAGCCAAGAAAGAATGTTAGTTCTCCAAGTAAGGACATTTCAAATTCTTGCTGCATGACAA
Organism: Pinus albicaulis; assembly: GCA_034641835.2. Classification (NCBI taxonomy): domain Eukaryota; kingdom Viridiplantae; phylum Streptophyta; class Pinopsida; order Pinales; family Pinaceae; genus Pinus; species Pinus albicaulis. The sequence goes on along the minus strand of JAXQQM020086667.1, from coordinate 106,009 downwards.
AAGCAAATTTTTGACTCAAAGATTCTTCATTACTCCCAAAAATGATATCATCAACATATACAACCACAATCAATAGTTTATCATTTTCAACTTTTGTGTATAAGTTGCTATCAGCAGACCCCTTTGAAAATCCTTGTTGATGAAGATATTTGTCGAGATGATAATACCAAGCCCTTGGAGCTTGTTTGAGACCATATAGAGCCTTTTTAAGTCTACAAACAAGATTTGCATCATTTCCAAAAATGAATCCTTCCGGTTGTTCTATATATACTTCTTCTTCTAGATCACCATTAACAAAAGTAGATTTAACATCCATTTGATAGACTTTGATTTGTTGATAACTTGAAAAAGCAAGAAACATTCTTATGGCTTCAAGTCTAGCTACAGGAGAAAAAGTTTCTTCAAAGTCTATACCTTCTTGTTGAGTATACCCTCTGCAGACCAATCTAGCTTTGTTTCTTACAACATCCCCATTCTCATTTAACTTGTTCTTGAAAATCCATTTAGTTCCAATGACATTTTTATCATGTGGTCTTGGTACCAATTCCCAAGTGTCATTATTTTCAATTTGATCAAGCTCTTCATTCATGGCTTGCCTCCAACATTCATCTTTGCTAGCTTGATTGACATTGTGTGGTTCAATTGTGGATAGAAGTGCCAGATGGTTAGAAGATCCCACAAGAGTTCTCCTTGTTCGTACACCTGATTCATTGTCACCCAAAATTTGAGATTCAGGATGATTCTTTTGCACATATCTGGATGGAGCTTTTTCAGATAGATCATCTTCAGGTTCTTCATTGGATCCATTGTCTATATCATTTGATGTAGAAGGAAATAGGTCACCATCATCTTCTTTTGTTGTTTGTTTTTCTTCTTTAGGAGCTGCAGGAGACTCATCAATAACAACATCAATACATTCAACAATCTTTCGAAGCCTTTTATTGTAACATTTGTATGCTTTTCTTGAAGATGAGTAACCAAGAAATATCCCTTCATCTGATCTAGGTTCAAACTTTCCAAGCTTTTCATCATTATTTTTGATAAATCATTTACTTCCAAAAACTCTAAAATGCTTCACGGATGGAGAATTACCATACCAGAGTTCATATGGAGTTTTGTCACTATTTACCCGAACATGAGCCTTGTTGAGAATGTTAGCTGCTGTATGTGCTGCTTCTCCCCAGAACATGTCAGGAGTTCCAGAATCATCGAGCATAGCTCTAGCCATTTGTTGAATTGTTCTATTCATTACTACGCCATTTTGTTGTGGAGTACCTGCTACAGAGAATTGTATTTTTATGCCATGTTGTTCACAAAATTCAAAGAATTCATTTGATGTATATTCTCCTCCTCGATCAGATCTAAGACACTTGATTTTTAAATCTAATTCAATTTCAACTAAAGCTTTGAAGATCTGAAATTTTTCAAATGCTTCATCTTTGTGTTTAATGAGTTCGATCCAACACATTCTAGAGTAATCATCAATAAATAAGATATAGTATTCTTCCCCACGTGGTGACTTTTTCCTCATAGGTCCACATATGTCAGTATGAACAAGTTCAAGAGGCTCGCTTGATGATCCTTCTTTGGCATTAAATCGTACTCTAGTCTGCTTACCGAATTGACAAGGTTTGCATATGATACTTTCTAGTAGATTAATATTGAGAAGACCACGAACAGCTTGAAGTCTGCTTGCTTTGTTGATTTGAGAGAAGCTTAGATGCCCCAGCCTTCTATGCCATAGACAATTTTCTGAAGACTTGCTCAAGTAACATTGATCTATGTCATTCAGGACATACAGGTTGCTAGGATTTCTTTTTCCTTTTATGATGATTTTACCTGTATCAAGATCACGAACCATACATTCCTTTGAACTAAAGACCACTTCTGTTCCTTGATCACACATTTGACTTACACTTAACAAGTTATGTATTAATCCATCCACATACATGACATCATTAGCCTTCACCTTTTCTTTTAGAAATACTGACCCTTTTCCTTTAATTACAGCAGGAGTATCATTTCCAAATGTAACTTTCTTTTCCTTTTCTAGAGCATTATATGTAAGAAGTTTGCTTTTGTCACCTGTCATGTGTCTTGAGCACCCACTATCAATGTACCATTGATTTTATTCACCTTCTGCAAATAATGCTATCCCACAATTTTCAACTTGTATTTCTTTCTTTTTCCATATTTTAGAGCTTGAGGGAACATGTTCTTTTGGCTGGACCTTGCTCCTGCATTCAGATTCTTCATGACCAAAGTTATTGCAATAAGTACATTCAACTTCGTTTTGAAGAGGAGAAAAGTTGTTATAGGTGTTATTCTTTGGTTCAATATTCATCCTTTTCTTTCTTGCTTCTCTTGTCATGATGGTTTTATATGCAACACATTGAACAACTTTATGACCAAAATTGTGACATGAGAAACATTGTCCATTGAAGAAGAAATTTCTGCGATCATGAAATCTTCTAGTTGAATTTTCATTGGTTGTTGCTTCAGGGATCTCCCTTGTTAGGGATCCTTGATTGAAGATGATCATATTTTACTGTAAAGTCTTTGTTCCCTTCTTGAGTGGTTGAATGAAGAGAACCAGTTGTGACTGCTTTCAGATAATTTGGTGCTGAAGTCTGGGAAGATTCCCCAGTATATCCAAGACCTGTTTTTATAAGAGGAGACCATTGTGTCTTGATAATCTCATCTAAGGTTTCTGAACCTTTAGCAAATATAAGATTGAGAGTCTTCACTTTCTCATTATCTTTCCTTAGACTTACTACTTTACACTCCAATTCCTCAATGCGTTTTTCCTTGGCTTCAAGCTAATTTTCAAGAGTCTCTATGATTATGTTCTTTTCTTCTAGGCTTACTTTGAGTTGATTGTTTTCTTCAAGAAAATAATTGTCCTCTAGAGCATCCACAAAAGTATCCTTTTCTTCTCTTTGTTCAAAAGCCATGAGAAGTCTAAAGTCTTCTTCACATTCTTCCTCACTATTAGATGATCCATCACTATCTTCATTAGTATAATAACTTTTTCTTGTGCTAGATCGATTCTTATTCCTTCTTGCTACTTCTTTTCCTTTAGTCGAAGTTTCTTTATAAGGACACTTTGCAGCATAATGACCAACTCTTCCACAATTGAAACATTTGAAAGGAAGCTTACCTTTGAAATTTCCGGTACCTAGTTGAAGTCTTCTCACAAAATTTGCTTCTTCTTCTTCCTCAGATATATAGCTGGATTCTTTGACAACTTCCTTTTCTTTTCCTTTTGCTGATGCCTTAAAAGAAGCTTCTTTGATTTGAGAAGGGCCTCCTTGCCTCATTTCAAAAGCAGTCAGAATACCATGTAATTGAACAATAGTAAGAGTTTGCAGATCTTGCCTTTCTTTAATAGCTGAAACTTTACAGTCAAATTTTGAAGTCAAGGATCTTAAGACTTTTTCCACCAGAGTAGTATCGGTTATGGTTTCACCCAAATTTCTCATCCGATTTACAATATCATCTAGACGAAGAAAGAAACTGGCAACATTTTCATCACTATGCATCTTCAAATTTTCATATTCGATTCTAAGAGTTTGGAGTTTTTCATTTTTTACCTTTGTATCTCCTTCATAGCTCAGAATGATTTTGTCCCATATCTCTTTTGCTGAATGTAGCTGCATCACTTTAGCAAATTCTGATTCAGACATGCTTCCTAATAAGACATTCACTACTTTGGCATTGATTTCATACTTCTTTCTTTCAACAGCATCAGTAGGAATACTTGCCGGGTATTGATAACCTTCTTCCACGATTGCCCATACATCTGCACCAAGACTTTGCAGATATGCTTTTGTTCGTACCTTCCAGAATATCAGATTGATTCCATTAAATAGAGGTGGCTTTATAGACATTACTCCTTCTTGACTTCCCATTGCGACGGATCTCCTTCAAGCGATCAAGCTTCTGCAGAAGTACCTGCTCTGATGCCAATTGTTGGGAAAAATACTGAGAGGGGGGGTGAATCAGTATTTAATGCATATTCAAAAACTTTTACTTTTTCTTTCTTCTAAAACCCATACGCTACTTTCCTGAAACAGACTCGCGTATATACGCGGATACCCTTTATGCAACTCGCGTATACACAAATATCTAATTATGTTATTAGATCTTCACTTAAATCATTCCATCATTCATTCATCAGATGTTTAATAAACAGTAAACATGAACAGTAAGAGCAGAGTAAACCATCACACAAAGCATCACACATGAACACCAGGATTTTTAGGTGGAAACCCAAGTCGGGAGAAAACCACCGCTGCAGTTGCTCGGCCTTCAATATTTTATTATAGAGAAAACATCTTACAACATATGTGCTGGCGCAGACTTGACCAGCACGCAGGCACCCACCTGCGCTCGTTTACCAGCCTCTCCTGGAAGGGAGCTCCAACCCCCTGACTCGTTTACCAGCCTCTCCTGGAAGGGAGCTACGACACCCCGATCTCGTTTACCAGCCTCACCTGGAAGGGAGCTACGACCCCCTGACTGAAGGCTACAACCCTCAGCACCTCTATGGACCACGTTTCATCAATTTTCACACTGGATCCAAAGCTTCCACTAGGACACCACTTGCAGGCCACGTTTCATCATATTTTCAGACTGGACCCATTGCATACTTTTAAGCTCAAACATACATCACCAACAGATACTTACCAATTCAGACAACACAAATCAAATAGCAGTAATACAGCAGAACAGATCAGATGTTTCATACCCCATGCTTCAGCAAACCCTAGTTTGCATACGCGCTTTCACTTCACTGATGTCGTGTATATACGCGCTTCCGTTTACACAAACCCGCGTATACTTCAGTACAAATTACAAAGCCAATTTTATTGCGCATACGTGCTTTCTCTTCAGCGAAGCCGCGTATATACGCGCTTCCTCTGCGGCAAACTAGCGTATAGATCTTCAACTATTATAGAGCAGCATACTTCTTCAGATCAGATATTCAGTTCAGATTTACCCTTTTGCCTCTGACAGATGTTCGCCTCATTTCAGATCTAAGCCTTCCATGAACAGATCTAGCAAATACAAGTACAATACAGATCTAGATCCCCTTCTTCATCACTCCTTCATCGGTGCATCATACATTCAGATCTTTCATTCAACTGTAACCCTTTCCATTTAGATATACTCCAGAGAGAAGTATTCATTCAAGCTCAGACATCTTGCACCCATACTCATCCTTTGCACAATGAAATTCTTCTCCTTATATAGGTTTACCCAATTTCAATACCATGAGCCAAAACCACATTACTTCCGATGGTATTCCTGGACGGGGTCATTTAGACGAATCATTACCCAATACAATGGGTCAATACCATGGTGGTTACCCCTGGTTTTTCACTTTAAGAGCGCTTTTGCCCATACGCGACTTGGCACGTTGATTCCCGCGTGCATACGCGACTTCCCCTAGGCAAATCCGCGTATTCCTAGAGACATACTCTTTTCATCAAGATTTAGCACATGCTGAAATCCTTTCTTCATTACCTTCTGTACACACTGTAGATACATCAGATTTACTTCATCAAGAACATATTCTATCAAGCACAACTTCATCAAGTAAGTTTCCATCATCTTCATTCAGTGGGTTGCCATCAAGGACAACACTCTGCATCATATTGCCAACACCTCCGACATTGATGGTGGGGGTGTCTCTCTTCTTTCTCCCAATATTTTTTAATAATTTTTCTTTGGTAAGATTATTTTGTATGGGAACATCCTTAATAGCATGGATAAGGAGTTTGTTTACACAGATATTCTTCAATTCTCCCAAAAGTTCAGTCACTTCTCGGGTGTGATGGATAGGATGGATCAGTTTCTCAGGAAAAGGAGGTGGATTTAGCTAAGAGATTATTTCTTCATTTTCCTCTTAAACCTCTTTAGGTGGATATGAAGGATTATTATCCGGAAGAACTCTCCTCTACCTAGGTTTAATCTCATGGATATCCACAACATAAGTTGGATATGATGTTTCTCCATTGTAGACCTATTGTGTCTGATTTTTGTTCAGGTTTGTAATTGGTTGGGAAGGCATCTGAGGGAACTTAGGGGGAGAAAAATGAGTGATTTGAGGTTGAGGTTTTGGTGTAGGTAGTAAAGAAGGAGGTTGGTTGAGTTGGGGCCTCCACCCTTGTGATAGGTTTTTTCCACTGAGGTGGTTGAGGAACATATTTTTTAAATGGTTGATTGACAGGCTGAGGGTAATATGGAGCAGAATAAGGCCAAGAAGGAGGTGTGGGCCAGGCTAGAAGAGTGGAATAATACCAAGGTTTCAAGGGTGAATTATGGTTTTCATGGTAATAATAATAAGGTGCGCCTTGCCTTCCCTGTTGATATGGCCGAGGCCCTTGAGGCCTTCTTTGATTTATGAAGCAGATTTGCTCAGGTTCTCCTTCCAAAAATTTATATACAAACTTGAGGCCAGGTAATAAAGGTAATTTATATATTTCATGCTTCTATTCACATATTGAGAAAACCTCTATGACAGTCATAGGACATTCATTCATAGGGTGTTTTCTATTTCATTTAGGGGAAAATATAGTTAAGGCTCTCTCTGCTTCCTCTTGTTTCCTCTTGATCTACATTATGTCCATTTGAAAATAAAATGTGTGCAACATCTCACTTTTAAATCCTCCAATATCTTTCCAATATCATGCTTAATGGAGGTTGAAGAGGAAGGGGTATCGGTAAGGTTTTGAATAGATCTACCTTTTTTCCTCATTTCCCTGGAGTGGTTTTTGAATATAGCCTTGATGTTATCATAAGAAAGCTAATAGATATATCCTCCATACATCATATTAAGTTTTTTAATCACTTATTCACTGATTCCTCGGAGTAGAACTAACTTTAGTGATCCATGATCAAGGGTGCAGTTGGCCCTTTTGTAGTTCAGTTGCAGTTGATCCTCATAATCCTCTAGATTCATTAAGCCATAGGATCATCCTAAAAATATATTCCTTGGTTTCCTTGGACCTACAATAGTCTCTATAATTGTTACTGAATGAATCTTTCATTTGAGCCCACATGGTGATGTTGTTCCTAGGCATACCCATGAACTAGAGCAAGGTTGCGTCCTTGAGGGTAGAGGGGAATTTTTTTAACTTTTTTTCATCTAATGCATAGTCATAAGTCCTACATACAACAATAAAATCAAACATGAATTTTTCAGGGTTCTCAGAATTTAGGCCACGGAAGTGTGGAAAGGTTGAAGGGATGATGTTATTCATTCTAGTCTCTCCATTGGTTTCTCTGATGGGAAAGACTCCTTGGGTCTTATTTTCAGGCATAGCTTGAATAGGTGAACCGAGTTATTCTGGTGAAGCAAGTTCCTCTTGTTCCCCAATAGGTTCTTTAAATTATTTAGGTTGCTCACCTAGAGGGTGTTCTATCTCACAATCACTGAAAAAGAGTGAAAGGTGAATGTGTGGGGATGTGTTGGTTTTTGGTAGAAAATTTCCCTGGTTGTCCCTACACCTGTGGGGCATGAATGTATTTTTTTTTTTGTTTTTCAATATTTTGAAACTGAGTGCAAAAAATAAAGCATAAAATAATGCTGAACTAGAAACAAACATATATTTAGACACCTCACCAACAACAATGCCAAAAAGTGGTGAGCCCCGTATTGCACCAAGAGTACTGCAACTCCCAGAGGCTACTCAAATTTAATTTTTGACCCAGGGTTTATACAAAATTGGAGGTTATAGTGCTATATGCATAGAAGATTAGCTCTGTTCATGTTACCCTCATCTTAGTCATACTATGAGGTGTTTGAAAATATTTATATTCTAAGGGGGATTGTTTCTCACACTTCTAATTTCAAATTAATACTGAAATTAAACCATGAACACTATTATGTTTACAATAAAATAAGCTATAATATATTACCCTCATTCAAATACTTAATTTCTACTTTTGCAATGGAAAATACTAGCACTTATTGTAGTTACAAGAAGGGAAATTACACTAGATTTCATTCATTCTCTAGACTATTCAATTGAATTGCAAAAAGAGAATAAATCTACATTCACACTCACATTGCGCCTATGATAAATTAACTTCTATCTAATTCCTACTAGATACTGTGCTAATGATGTATTCTATGATGGACTAATCACACTCATTTTACTCTATTTTGCAGCAAGATGAGAAGGAGTTTGGGTGATGTAGTGGTGTCCTTGAACAAAGAATGTAGAGCTAGGGGTACACTAAGGCTCGCATAAATTTAAGGTGAGGTGGAGGAGTGATTATGGAATGAAGGAGGTGGCTCCCAACGCTGCTACAGGAAGCTCCTACATGATCCCTATTTTTGCTACAGGAATTCTTGTAATGTTACATGAAACAAGTCGCGAAGGTTTTGAGCCTAGGAATGGTTGAAACGAGGTCAGAAAAGGTGAGGGAAAGGTAGATCTAAGTTAATGGGGGATGACCAACTCCCTTGGAAAAGATCAAAACACTTGGAAGGCATGTCGTGGACCAAGAAGGCTGCTCTCAGTGGGTGTGAATATGGTCTGCAAAATAAGGTTGTGGGTAGCAGAATGGAAGGAAATTGAATGAGCATTGAAGTCAAAAGTGATAGTGCTAAAAGGGGGTCCTTCTCTGATGTTGTAGCGAAACATTCAATAAGTACATTCACTAATGCATTGATCATTAACAAATTATCGTGTAAAATAGTGGAAAAATTGAGTTAATTTAACTTATGTTACTCAGTCACCTAAAACATAAATATAACCTCTAATCTACAACATATTCATAATAGAAAAAATGATAATTATTTTGTGTTTTCCAAGAAATCATAAACTAAATTTTTTTGGCCTATGGTGGAAGACCTTCCTCCTCAAGCTCCAATGGAAGAGATGAGATAGGGTGATTTTCAATAGAATTTTAATTTTTCAAATGCTACTAAAATGCAATGACATCAACCAAAATATCAAAGCATAAAGGAAACAAAAATGTACACAAGAGAGACTGCAACTCATGGATTGGGCCCTAACCCACCAACTTCAGTCGTATGAAATCAACTAATTGAGAAATATACCAAATACTCTTTCTTATTTCACAACAAGTTTCTTACATAAAAAATGAGATTCAAAATATCTCTAATACAGAGTCGAAGGTTCTTTAGCTCCCTATGAAAATAAAATCCTAATGAGGTATTTCTCTTGTTCATTTATACTAAATGGAAGCTAATAACAGCTCCCTAAAAATTAGGAATTTGTCCCCTTCATCTTCGAAAGTTGTGGATCTTGGCTCACTCTTAACATTTAGTTACTTGGCTTCTTTTGACTTCGAACTATTGGAGGAGGATATTACAAGATATTTGGATGATTGTGGATGCTAAGAAGGTGAAAAACCCTCCTATAACTTCTCATTGATGTCTACTTCGAGCCCTGACATGGAATTTTACTAAAAAATGGCTTTATTCCCTTCACTTCCTATAATTAAACCATGTTAGGCTTCAATTCATGATAATCCTCTTAAAAATTTTTCACTAAGAAAAATATGAGAAAATGTAATCAAATGTATGAGAGAGAGAAAGAGGAAATGCATTAAGAAAGGTGACACTATAACCCCTTAAAATATACCTAATGATGGGCCTCATTAATAGTACCCCATTTTGTTATAAATATATCCTCATAACTCATTTAAGGGGATTTTGGGAGTGAAGATTTTGGATAGGCTTAGGCTTAAAATCGAGAGCTTCAGAGTTTGTTCGGAGCCTTGGATTCTCTATAGCATAGAGGTACTATATCTCTTTGGAGGTGCAGGCATAGACTTCATGTTCCACTATTGGAGTTAGTGTTCCATCAGTTGTATATGTATGATTCGAACTTTCACTTTACGAAAAGTTCACAAATAGCATGTTTTCATTTATATGTTGTGAATATATTACGACTATTCTTGTTATAATTTAAATGTATGTTATTTCATTTATGATAACGCTTCTGAAAAACTTTGTTTTCGTTAGTGTGAATCTTTTTGAATGCATGTTTTTGGATATTTCCATCATGGTTAACTTGTGAACTATTTTGCAGGCTAGCTTGTGATTTCTTTATGCTCATGTGTTCATTTCAAGTTGTGTACTATTACAAGCTTCTAAGGGGCTCACTCACTTTCCTCTCATTGTGTTAGAATCCTTCATGCAATGCACTTGGCCCTCTGCAAAGTTACACAATTTTTCCCACTAAAAGTCATAAATACATCACTCTATGTGTTATTGCAGCCAAGGAACATCATTAAAACACACTTCTTCCCGCAACCAATTTGTATTCCAGATGGGTCTCCTACACCAAATGATGTGAATTCTATTGGGACTTTATATCGGGGAGACCCCCTACATTTTGGTGTTTCTAGAACCACCAATATTTATGGAAATAGAAGGAGGGCTAGATGACAAAATGAGCCCGTGAAGTCTGTTTGAAATTTATGTATCTTCTAATGGCTTTCTCCCATATCTTAACCCCAACATGCTTTTCTAGAACTGGGAATATGAAAGTACTTGTGGGAATAATTAAGGACTTATCACATATGAAATTTGACGGCCATGGTGGGACAACCATTCTCGAGCACACTGCTCACTTTCTCAAATTTTGCACTAAACATAATATTCCCTTTTAGGAAATTGTGCAGGTTTTTTTTATCACGTTCGAAGAACACCTAAAGGAATGGTGTTACACATTATTGATTGCTTCTATACATTGTTTCAAACATCTTGTGAAGGATATTTACCACGCCTTTGACATGTATGATTACAAATATTTTTTCAAGTAAATCATGCATTTGATTAAATAATTTGATGAATCTCTTAAATATTTTCGTGACTGTTTTATCCATTTTTGTTCCAAATTTCTTGAAGATGATATTGATTGGAATTTAATGAAAGGGAAGTTTCAATTTCTTGTTCATATTTTTATGAATCTGAATGAATATGAATCTTTTGAATGTCTCCCAACATACATTGGTTATGGAGCTTCTAAATATGTGATGAAGAAAGTTGTCATTCCAAGTGACTCTTCGTATTACCCTCATCTAACAACTCCATTTACGTAGGTTGAGGTTGGATAACTTGAGAATTCATCCGTTGATCTACCACCATATTCTCCAATGAAAAATATTCAGAATTCAAACACAAGTTTGGACTGTGAGTTGTATTTTTATGGTGATGATATTTATCCTCGTCCTCCATCCGTTGGTTCCTTCGATCCTCCTTATTTTGATGTGTTATCAATTCCAAATGTTTCTTCTGATGTTTTTGAGGATCAAACTTAGGATGTAGTTAGTGCTAACCAACCAACTTGCGATATAATTTCTAATGCCTATCTGTCGAAATATTTTTCTGAAGAATAATTTGCAATGAAAGTTGGCATTTCTCATGTATCGCCTCTCCCTCATTATCCTTAACTTTTTTATGATTTAGTGATTCCTGTTGAATCTGTTGAAGAATCAATTTTTGATGATGTTAATTATGATCACACTTAGAACTCGTGCAGTGTCAACTTTGCATTTGAACATGGAGAGGAATATTCTTCTCTTCTTAATCCCTCTGATCCATCCTCTCATCATTCTGAAGAAGTAAAGGGTGAAATTTCTTGTCTTAAATATTCCCCTTGTTATGATTCATCAGATCATGAGGATGCCTCCATCTTTGAGCTTGAGATTTCTGATCATGGTTGTTGTGATCTATTCATCGATTCAACTGGTCACGAATATGATTTTTCTACTGTTGATCTTTCTAAGCCACCTATTTTTTATGATTTATCTTCTGATGTCTTGGAACCACAACAAGATATTGAGGTACTTCATCATGTGATTATGGTTATGTCAGATTCTCACAATCTTGATTTATGTTCAAATCTTTATCAGGATAGTGTTTTATGTTTTGACGATACTCATCATTCAATTGCACCAAATGAAAATCAATCTTGTTTAAAATATTTTCATCCTCATTTTTTTTATGCAATCCAACCACCTAATCATTGGAAGAATAATACCTGGAGAGATCTATTGCGAAATGCAATTTTTTCACTTTATTTATGATTTATGAGTTGGAAAGTTCAAAAGAATTATTTTGTATATCATCTCATTGCAATGTCTAAAAACATCATCATAAATATGTAAAGTGTTTCTCACGCGTGTTTCACATGGAGGATGACCAGAGCCATAGAACCAAGATGTTGAACTAATTCCAAGCACACATCAGGTCCCCATTTAGTTTCCTCATGCTCCATTAGAGAAAGCTCCAAGTGAGGAAGAGGAAATTGTTCCTCTTGATGAAGGTATAGTCATGGACATGTTCAATCTGACTTACAGCGAGCTTCAGAAAAATATTGTACAAGCACGAAAGAAAACGTTTCCACATGACCTCGCATCTCTTTAATTCATAAGAGAAATGGTGATTATGGTAGACACCAGAAGGAATCCAAATGTGATTGTCGCATCCAAATTTTTCTTCGGAGGTGCAATAAAGTAAAACATTTAGTATTTGATAGCTGAGAAAAACTAGTTGGAAAATAACATGTAGGTTGCTAGGAAAGAGGTTTAACAACTCCAAGCAGAGGTACAGAACAAAGGTCCCACATAAGTGTACCTAGAAGAAGTGAATGCAGCCATACTTAGAGAAGTATCGTCACTAGGAGATACGATGAAAAATATTTATGAGTAGATTGTTACCGTGCATAAGGAAGTTATCCACTTGCAGGACTTGCAGTAGAAGTGTAAAGATCCCATCAAAACTCTTAAGGTTGTACAAGAAACTATTTCTGCCATGCATGAATAGTCAATGAAATACAAATGGGCACTACTTGAATTGGGAAAGAAAAAAAGGAATGAGGCCGAGTTGGAGAAAGCAAAGATTCAGATGCTCATCTAAAATAACAAACAACTTGCCTTGTTCATTACTAACATTCAAGCCTCATATGCACAATTGTATAAGAACGTGGATTTCTTGGTGAAATTTCACAAGATTCCATAGTTAGCTCACTCACTAAGGAAAAACGTATGAATTAGGTCATGAACGAGATTGAAAAACACTTGCAATAGTTTATACATATCGCCACCAAGGAAGATATTGAAGTGAACAGAGAGAACATGTAGAAGTACATTTGTAGCCATATCCAAATCAATACAATGTTGCTCCTACGGAAGAGGGAAACACATACCGGTTCCAAATCAGTGTACTCATATGCCATGGAATCTAGATTCCACTTCCATCATGACCCCATCACACAGTTTGGGGATCTCATCGTGTAGTACAAATCTTGGCACTGTTACATGACCGAGAAGCAACAAGTGGAAGTTTGTGAGATGGATTTTCTCCAAACTCAAGATTAACTTGTTTTTCCTTATTAGGGTGTCTAGCTGGCTCTACTTAATTTTTTCCTATATGGGTACAAGTATATTCTCATATTCTTTTGTAATTAATTTGTAATTGAAATTCCAAGAGTTAATTGTGTGATTTGAAGAGTAATGATGTAAATAAGTTGAAGGATCATGAGGGAAGTCCAAGAGTCACAAAGGGGAACTGAATAGCCACCCCTTTTGCTACAAATATATCCCCATAACTCATGTAAGGGGATTTTGGGAGCCAAGATTTTAGCCAGGCTTAGGCTTAGAATCCGGAGCTTGGGAAATTTCTGAGAGCCATGGCTTCTTCGTAGCATAGAGAGAGTATCTTTCTTTGGAGGAGAATTCATAGAATTCATGTTCCACAATTGGGGATAGTGGTTTTTCCATGGTATATTTATGATTGGAACTTTTACTTTAATAAAATCTCAGAGTTGACACATTTTCATGCATATGTTGTGAATATAGTAGGAATATTCTTGTCATGTTTTCCATGTATGTTATTTCATTTACGTTAACGAGTATGAATTACTTCATTTTGATTAGTATCAATCCTTTTGAATGCGTGTTGTTGGAAATTTCTGTCATGGTTAACTTTTGAACTATTTTGCAGGCTATCTTGTGATGTCTTTACGTTTGTGTCACTGCAACAGAAAAGGTAATTGGTGAGGGTCAAAAAATGTCACCATAAGCTCATTGGTGAAGGTAAAAATTGCTTCTGTAACCAAAACCTTAACGCCACCAAAGGTAGTGTCACCAAAAGTATAGGTGTTGTGCTGACATTCAAGGCTTGTCATGAATAATGATTATAAAGATGAATAATTACCATCACCATTTCATATAAACAACAATGATTTATGGTGATGGATATTTCATGGATCTTACTATCGATGCATATATATGGCGAAGTTCCTTCATTGTCCCCTTTTCATATTTTAGTGGTCGATAAATGTTACCATAAACTCATTAGTGATAGTAAAAATAAATTCCATCAATGCAACCTGAATGTCACCAAAGCCCACGTCACCAAAAGTATGTGACATTCAAGGTCTGTCATGAATAATGATTATAATCACGAATAGTGACCATCACCATTTCATATCAACTACAATGATTTATGGTGATGGACCTTTCATGACCCTCACTATTTATGCATTTATATATGGCGATGTTCATTAACCGTCACTATATCATATATAAAAAATTACTTTTTATGATGGCCCTTTAACAACCCTCACTATTGATACATATATAGGGACGAATAGCGGTCGTCACCATTTTCTATAAATATAGGACACAATGGAATCAAGCCACCAACTACCTACTTCTAAAGAAGGTTCTCTTCCATTGAGCTAACACCCTTCAAAAAAATAGACCTTGAAACTTTATAAATTCTAAATTCTAAAACTTAAATTAAATTCTAAAACTTTGTAAAGTCTTGTAGGTTTCATTGGCTTATCTAGGACAAATAACCGTCTAATAGATGTAGAACATAATTGTTTTAAAACAAGTATCTTTCACATGGTTAATATTTTCAACCACGTAAAAAATAGGATCAAATCCAATAGTATAAAATTTATACTAACCAAATTACAAACGCAAATTCCCTATGTTATATGGCCCCTCTAATACAATTTTTCATATGAGAGAAATAACCAAAGAAATTGAAAATTGTATATAGGTGTAGCAAAAATTGACAAAAATAAGCAATTTAAGTGTTCTGAAGATTAAATATCATACTAATGTAGATTAGTAAATTCAATAAAGAGATTGAAAATGATGGAGACAACATGAAATACAATGCACAATTCTCACATGGGCTCCATGAATATACATACCTCTAGAATGTAACCCTTCTAAATCGCCCAAAAATTAATATAGAATTCAAATGACATATAAAGGAAGAAAATGAACATCATAACTTAACTATAAAGATTCAAAATCTCACACGATATTTAAATTTAGTATAAAAGATGGAAATATGGAGTAGACATGAGATATTGATCATAGGACTAGCAAGGGCTTCCCAAATTTACATACCTACAAAAAGTGACACTTCTGGGGCACCAAAACTTAAAATATAAATTCAATTATTTCTTTGGTAAAATGGGAGCTTAAAGTACTAAGACCATGGTTAAGTACCTTAATCCTCAATAAGGAGGACAATATTTGTTTGTCATGTCATTAAGAATCACTTCATGAAGTGCCATAATATGGAGGGATAAGTGCAGTTATGGTACATATTGTAGGTTATCCCGATTGGCTGGACTGCGGAGGTTGAAAGGTTGTCTATTGGTTATAGTTGGGGTTGTACCGTGTTGGTGCTAGAACTCCATGAGCAATAGATAACTTCGTATATGCAAGTTGTTCTACAAATGTAGGTCCATATGAATTTTTTGTAGCATAAGAAGATTCTGGATCATATGAAGGTAGCCCTTTAGGATATTCTTGTGGAGCGGGAAGAGGTAGTTGTGACCTTGGATATGATGGAGATTTTGGGTTCATTGTTGCATAACCTTGTTATACCTATGGTCCTAACTGTACTTGAGAGGATGGTATAGGTTGTGAAGAAAATTTCTCCTTTTGGACCTCAACTAAAATTTTCTCTGTAACTGACCTTCTCTACATGTCAAAAAACAAGCACATATCCCAAACTATAATTTTCCAAATAATTCAAGACTATCCCTTAGACTACCCAAAAAAAATATAATCTCAATAGCCATTAAAAATGCACAATTTTGTTGCTTACATCAATATTTGTGTTTTAATCCTTGATAGCCCTTTTGGACAATTCAAAAAAACTTAAATGTCACTAATACAAAACCCATATTTGAAAAAATAGTTTCATAGTAGAAATATAAAATGATGTTTCCAAACTAGATATAATAATATATAAAACTTTTAGATGGCATAATTACAAGAAACTAATGTTTCCACTTAATAATTTCATTTTTAGACAAAAATTAAATTACATCGATATGTTTGTATTCTTGTCATGTGCAACAAAACCTTCCTCTATTTCTCCATACTGTGAAAAATTTGATATGAGTGCCTCATTTTATGTCTCATATGAAAGGACACCAATGTAAAGCTTCCTCTTTGACTGATCGATAGTTTTTTCTATATTGGTGCCAGCAATTGCTAGATTATATATAGTAATTTGAACCGACAGAGTCATCACCCCACATCACAAAGCTATTATTAAACTATGAACAAAGTAGCATCCAGTGAAACTGGCAACAGAACAATACACAACCTAGTGCTTTCATATTGAGATAAAATTCATAACCCTCTTGGATAAGAAGAGATCCAACCTTTAGAAAATAATTTATTTGAAAAATATTGCACAATTATAATAAATGTTTGTTAAAAATGCTATATTTGAATGGAAACCAAGGCCGGCACCATTGTAAACCAATATACTACTGTAAGACACTTTCTATAGTCCATCCTTTGACAATATACCATTAGCTTTGACTTGGCGAGTGTTGTTCAATGGATCCACAACATCCCCACACTAAAAAATTGTTGGTGCACCCATTCCACTTCATGTTGTAATCACAATACTGATAAGCATTCAAACAAGTAAAATTAGAGTTAAAGTACAAAGCACTATAAAATACATGGGTTTTTACCCACCTATGCACATTGAAATTAATCCAAATCTATTGTCTTTTCCATGCCTTTTCATTTCATGTGATAATGTGGAAACACAACGAGCACCTAAAAACGTTGATGCCAGGAAAAGAAGCCTTTTTTTTTAAATCCTCATTCAGCATGAAGGGGAAATAGATCGATCCATTGTGCATGTAATTGAAGCCCAAACTCCCAACAATGTTATAGTTATGTTCTACTATTAGAGGAGAACATGTAAGCTCACAAAATAGAAGATATGAGTTGTTTTCTTCTTTCCAAGTTACCTATATATTATTTACAATCCACATAAAAGTACAGTTTCCCTCCCTTAAAGTAAAGAGAATCCATTATATAGATAGATAGATACATATTTACTAACATTGATCCATTGTAACCTAAATCTATTAAGCATCAAAAGGAATTAAAAAAAATTAGGTGCAAATATCTTGGTGCTTAAATATCCCATGCTAAGATGGATCTAAGTAACTATTAACCACTAGGAATTCAACCAATCATTGGCTCATTGCCTTTCCATTTTTTCCATTGGATCAAAATAATGTGAAATTCAATAGATAGAAAAGCAAAGGTAATGATCCAATCATTGGATCACTTCCTTGTGGTTAATGTTTTCCAATGGATCTATACTGACCCTCTTTTTATATAATTATCATTTACAAGAAATATAAAATCAAGAGATTTTTACTTCATTTTTTACATTAAACTTTAGAGATTAGATTTTTTTCATTTAAATTTATTGGCAGATGTAGGTGACACATCTTTTCCACCTTAGGCTACTGTAAGAGAACTTTTCTCTTCATAGTACAAAGCCATAGAATAGATGTAATAGTCTAGACTTAAATGTTTAAACTACAAGAATCTCATTCTTAATTTATTGTCACTTATCATATTTATCTGTTGGAATTTCTACTAATTCCTAACACAAAGAGGATTACAAAAAAATACCTCTACAAACACAGAGAATTAAATAAAAATTGTATGCACAGTGAGAGATGGAGTAAAACATTGTTTCATTAAAAAAACACTGACTGTTGCAAAAAAAATCCTCCCTCAGAACTTCAGTTCTGGATTACAACACAAAACTACCTTTCTTTGACTGCTACAAAATCCGATGCATATTTTTGTCTTTAGCTCTCTGGCTATTTTAGCATACACAGTCACTGTGCTTACAAAAATTACACACTCTATTTTTTTGTTTTGTTTTACACACAGTCCTCTCATTTTTTTTTCTTTGCCTTTGGGCCTTTTCTCTTTTTTTTACATAACTTGCACATTCTATATATTACGTTTCATTACAATGTTTTTATATATATTGTAAATATTTATATTTAAAATATATATAATCCTAAGTCTAAAATAATATATGTCGCGGCGAATAATAAAAAAATATTAAAACGTTTAAACCCAAGATTAAAACCTTATACAATAGTTATTTCGCGGACTTCAAGAATTTCTATGTAAAATGGTTTAATGTGTTTATTGCATCCATTAATGGGCATGTTGACTGTGCATTTGATTTGTGCGATACACACGCTATTGGTTGGAGGGTTGAATTGCTGGAGGAATTCATATTTCAATTCAAAAACATTTAAAACTTTATCCCATCCATTTTTGAGCTGGTGACATCGTCTTCAAAGTTTGTGATAGGTATGGGATTGGTTGAGAGTTTTTGACGTGGAGTGCATTCAAATCAAATGAATGGTGCGAAATGTACTAGCGGTTGGTGCAGGATTTAAACGTTGGATGGCGTGGTTTGAAGAGCCACAGATCTTCAATGCGGAACAAGCTACGACCTTTTAAACAGGAAATTGGGTTTGCAAGAATATTAAACAGGAATTATTTTCATGGTGGCATGCAAGAAACAAAAAGACCACTACCACATTCTATCACTCGGCTCTACCTATAGTTGGAATTAATTTCCAACACTCCCCCTTAATTGCAACTATTGTTTTCTTCCATACCCGGACATTTTCTCAAATAATTTAAACTCTTCTGCCCCAATGGTTTTGTCAATATATCAGCAAATTTCTCTTTAGTTTTGCAATGTTGCAAAAAAATTTCCCCATTGTTCACTAGCTCTCTGATGTAGTGATACTTGGCATCAATGTGTTTTGTTCTCTTATGAAACACTGAATTCTTTGATAATGCTATTTCTGAGCTATTATCACAATAAATTTTTGTGCCTTTTGCCTGTTCATGACTCAAACTTCTCAACATACTGCTTGACATGCTGCTGCTGTAGCTGCCACATACTCTAACTCTGCTGTAGATAAAGCCACAATTGGTTTTTTTTTAGAAGCTCATGAAAAGGCTCCCGAACCCATATGAAAAACATATCCAAAGGTGCTTTTCCTTTCATTTATACTTCCAGCCCAACCACTCTCAGTATAAAATTCCAATTAATTCAAAATTTTCTAAAGTGGTGTATAAAATTCCATACCTCTTTGTTCCTTTCACATACCTCAGAATTCTTTTTGCTGCTTGACAATGTGCCTCCTTTGGCCTTTCCATGAATCTAGAAATTAAACTCATAGCATGCATAATATCTGGCCTAGTTGCAGTCAAATACATGAGGCTACCAACTATGCTCTTGTACAAACTTGGATCAAAATCCTTGCTGTTGTCTTCTTTGCTCAGTTTCAACCCCATTACTATAGGAGTAATTGCTGCCTTACAATCCTGCATATTAAATCTTTCAAAAACTTCATTCACATATTTAGCTTGAGAGATAAAAATCTTATTTTCCTTTTTCTCTACTCTAAGAAGTATCTCAACAATCCCATATCAGTCATTTGAAATTCATCCTTCATGATTGTTTTAAAATTCTAATGAGGTAAGAGTCATTACCTGTAAATATAACATCATCAACATACAAAACAAAAATGAACATCTTACCATCTCTTTCTTTGATGTATAATGTGCGTTATCCTTCACATTTCTCAAACCTGTTTTCCAGTAGATAGGCATCTATTCTACTATACCATGCTCTTGGTGCTTGTTTCAGGCAGTACAAAGCTTTCTCCAATCTGCATACCTTGTGCTCTTGGCCTTCTTTCTCATATCCCAAAGGTTGTTCAACATAAACCTCTTCCATCAATACTCCATTCAGGAATGATGATTTCACATCCATTTGGTAAAATTTCCACTAGTATTTTGCTGCTATGGACATCACTGCTCTTACTGTTTCAATCCTTGCAACTGGTGCAAACGTTTCTTCCTAATCTCTTCCTTGTTGCTTCTTGTAGATTTTGACAACAAGTCTGGCCTTGTGCCTTTCAATCTTACCTTTAACATTGTTCTTGGTTTTATAAATCCATTTCACTCCAATTACTTCCTTTCCTTTTGGGAGATCAACCAATTCCCATGTCTTGTTTCTCTCTATGGAATTTATTTCTTCAACCATAGCATCTATCCATTTATTATCTTTTACAGTTTCTTCAAAATAAATAGGATCCTCTACATGAAAATATAATGAAAATAAAGAGTTCATACCTTCATTTGCTGCCTCCTGCTCATAAATTTCATTCAGACTTCTGAATCTGGTTCCCCTTTCACTTGTTGAACTTGTGCTTGTAGAAGCACTCAAATATGCTCCTTGTGATGTGTTTGGAGAAGCACTGTCATCACTTCTCAAGGGTGTTCTCATACCTACTTTTGTTGTCCCTTCCTTTCCTTGTTTTGGTGGAGGTAGTGCTACTAATGAGGGATGAATTTCAGCCATTTCTTCTTCATCTTCATCATGAGAAAAATAGCTTTTAACATTCACTGTTTTCTCAATGCTTCCATCCCAATATTCTTCCTCAATAAATTGTACATCTCTGATTATCATATATTTCTTGGTGTATGGGTTATAAAATCTGTATGCTTTGGATTCTTCACTATATCCAACAAATATGCACTTCTCCCCCTTACTATCCAACTTCTTCCTTAGCTGATCTAGAATGTGTGCATAAGCCACACAACCAAAAAATCTCATGTGGATGATAAATTGTTTTATGCCACTCTATGCTTCTTTCGAAACTCTCTTCATAACACTCTTTTTTGGGCATCTATTCAACACATATGCTTCACAATGTACAGCTTTAGCCCAATATTCATTTGGAAATTTTTTTTCCTTCAGCATACTTCTTACCATGTCCATGATGGTTCTATTTTTCCTTTCAACAACTCCATTTTTCTACAGTGTATACCTTGCTGTAAATTGTTTATGAATCCCATTTTTTTTGCAAAAACATAGAAATTCTGTGGAGATATATTCTCCTCCTCTGTTTGTTCTTAAGACCTTAATATGCTGCCCACTTTGATTCTCTACAAGAGCCTTAAAGTCGCAGAATTTCTCAAACACTTCACTCTTCAGTTTCAAGAAATAAACCCAAGCTTTTCTTGTGTAATCATCAATAAAGGTCAGCATATAATGGTTGTCTACTAATGATGGTGTTTGCATTGGTCCACACAAATCTGAATGGACTATTTCTAAGGGTGCATTTTCCCTTATGCTCTTTCTTGATGGAAAACTTTCTCTATGTTGTTTTCCCAAGATGCAACCTTCACATAGGCTGTCTGGCTTTTCAATCAATGGTAATCCATTTACTATTCCTTTCATATGCAACAAATTCAGACCTCCAAAGTTGAGATGTCCAAATCTCAAATGCGATAACCAGTTTTCATCTTTTTCTTCTCTTTGGAATGTCTCTTCTCTCACTACTGCCATTGCAACTCCTTTCTTCAAATATTCTCTCATGTTGAGAGGAAACATTATGTTTCTTGTCATCTTCACTTGTACAATTCTTTTCTTGCTTGGTCGTTTATCCATGATGGTGCATACATCATCCTCAAAGAAAACATTGTAGCCTTTCTGAATGAGTTGTCCAATGCTCAAAAGGTTACACTTCATGCCAGGCACATAATATACATCTAATATGGATCTCTTTTCTCCTTTGTTTGTTAAGACACTTACTCTAACTTTTCCCGTGAAAAAGACCTTATTGTCTGTCTCTAATGTTACTTGAGACTTCACATTTTCATCAATCATGGAAAACATAGAAATTTTTCCAGTCATATGGTTGCTACATCCTGAATCTAGAAACCATATATCTTTATTTTTTTCTTCATCCATATTACATGCTAAAAACAAGTTCTCTTGACTAAGATTTTCTTTTGTAAAATTTTCACTGGGTCTACTACCCATGTCACTCTATTTCTTCCTACATTCATTGGCATAATGACCATACTTCTTACAGTAATGACATTGGACTTGGGATTTATCATACCTTTTTCCATGTGCTTGATTTTTTCCACCTTGTTCATTGCTGCCTTGGCCTTGGTTCTGATTTTGATCGGTGCTCATTCCACTAGTATTTGCAGGGTTGTTTCTTCCTCTGTTTTGGCTTCTGCCTCTACCTTTTCCTCTGTATTTTCCTTCGCCTTGACCTCTTCCACTTCCAAAAGACATTTGGGTCTTGAAGGCATGCTCCAAATATGAGTTTGTTGTTCTGCCCAATCTTTTTTCATGTGTCATCAATGATGCATGAAGCTCATCAACAATAAACCTTGAGAGATCCTTTGTCTCTTCAATGGTTGTTACTATCACATCAAATCTTGAGGGTAAGCTCTTCAATGATTTCCCCACTATTCTTCTCTCTTCTATGGTGTCTCTATGAGATATTATTTGGGTATCCAACCCAATCAACAATGTGAAGAATGAGCCTATTGTATTAGACTCTTTCATGAAAATGACTTCAAAATCTCTTCGCATTAATTGAAGCTTTGTTATATTTACCTTCTACATACCTTGGTAGGCTGTCTGGAGGGTATTCCATGTATCCTTGGACCTCTTTGTTACTGCAATTCTTGGAAATATGCTTTCATGCATTGCCTGATAGAGATAGAAGAGGGCTTTTGAGTCCTTCTTCCTATTACTCTTTAGAAAATCATTTTCTACCTGTGTTAAGGCATTATATGCTTGTTCATCTGTTGGTTCTTCTAAACCATCTTCAAATAGCTCCCATAAATCTTGAGAGGAAAACATGGCTCTCATTGTGATTGCCCTATAGTCATAGTTCTTCCCATTTAACTCTGGGAGTTGAGTACTTCCTATACTCGTGCTTGTGATGGCTCCTACCATTGCTAGCTTACTGAACTATGCTTTTAAAACTTGACCCTATTTATTTTTTACTAAACATTCTCATCGCTAAGAGACAAAATCTGTCTTTTAGTTCTCTGGATTGCACCCTTTAAAAACAAACTCAAAACTCTGTTTTGGTAATACTTTACTTGCTGAACTTTCACTCTGTTGGTCAAAATCTTCAACAAATCCTTCTTCTTCCTTCAGATTCTTTGGAAAATGCAAAGAGTCTGGACTAGCCCTGATACCATGTTAGAATTTTTTCTAATTCCTAACACACAGAGGAATAAAAAAAAATCTCTTTACAAACATAGAGAATTAAAAAAAAATTGTATGCACAGTGAGAGATGGATTAAAACTATGTTTCATTAAAAAAAACACTGACTGTTACAAAAAAAAAAATCCTCCCTCAAAACTTTAGTTCTGGATTACAACACAAAAATTCCTTTCTTTGACTGCTACAAAACATAATGCATATTTATGTCTTTATCAATCTGGCTATTTTAGCATACACAATCACTGTGCTTAAAAGTATTACACACTTTATTTTTATTTTTATTTTTTACACACAGTCCTCTCTTTTTTTTTTCCTTTGCCTTCAGGCCTTTTCTCTTTTTTTTACATAACTTGCACATTCCATATATTACGTTTCATTACAATGTTTTTATAAATATTGTAAATATTTATATTTACAATATATATATATATATATATATATATATATATATATATATATATATATAATCATAATTCTAAAATAATATATGTCGCGGTGAATAACCAAAAATTATGAAAACGTTTAAACCTAAGATTAAAACCTTATACAATATTTATTTCGCGGACTTCAAGCATTTCTATGAAAAATGGTTTAATGTGTTTATCGCATACATTCATGGGCATGCTGATTGTGCATTTGATTTGTGTGATACGCACGCTATTGATTGGAGGGTTGACTTGCTGGCAGAATTCAAACTTCAATTCAAAAAAATTTAAAACTTTATCGCATCCATTTTTGAGCTAGTGACGTCGGCTTCAGAATTTGCAATAGGCACAAGATTTGTTGAGCATTGTTGATGTGGAGTGCATTCAAATCAAATGAATGGTGCGAAATGTAATGGTGGTTGGTGTAGGATTTAAATGCTAGATGGCATGGTTTGAAGAACCATGGCTCCTTAATGCAAAACAAGCTACAACCTTTTAAACAAGAAATTGGGTTTGCAGGAGTATTAAACAAGAATTCATTTCATGGTGACGTGCAAGAAACAAAAAAACCATTGTTGCATTCTTTCATTCGGCTCTGCCTACAGTTGGAATTAATTTCCAACATGATCATCAAAACGTTTGATCTATTGTCTTCAAACGAGGAACAATTTAAGATCGTAAAATTAAAATCCTCAAAACCATTAATGTAACAACCATCATTGAAAGGGGAAATTCAACATGATTTCTCACTAAGCTTACCCATTTCACAAATCAGGTGACCTAAAGCCATCGCTCCTTAATTAACATTCACTTTTTCAGGGTCCAATTCTAATTTTCGAATGCAGTACACATATTCTAAAGAAAAGGTCTGCATATGAAATATGGGTTAAATGTATACTTCATAATGTTCAATCAAATAAAGTTTGAAATTCCATAAAAGTATTAATGTCTCTTGAGCTTACTTAAGTTAATCTCGGAAATATAGATATCCCTTATTTGAAGGTCATTTTCCTTGATTGTTGTTGGAATTGTGACAACTCGGCCAATTCCTATAACAGCTAGATCAAACCCTAGCAACTGCAAAAATTCTGCATGGTCATAATTAAGAAGTCGCTTCATGACATTGAACTTAGTAAAAGCACTAAATAATGAATTAATCTAAAGACGGTACAAACCTACATATACCAAGAATAGGTAAGCCCTTCTAAATTTCTAGTGCCCTTTTCATTAAGAGGGAAGCAACAACTCCATCGATCCCTTGGATTTAGTTCCCTAATAGCCAGTGCATTCCAAAATTATCATGAATGATTAAATAACCAACCTCCTATTTTATGCGAATGTTGAATATTTCACCTTGGATATCTAGTTCAAAAATTTGTGTTCCAAGGGGTTCACACAAAGAACATATACCTGTAGTTGTTGATCCAACCTCCTTGAAGGCACTTTTAAGCTTTTCTAGAGCAGAAAAGTTAGTATAATTTCAAATCCCATCATCAACAGATATTGTAACATGTTTCACCTCTCCAATTTTATGATCAACGATGTCAAACATAAAATAGGAACCATAATGTCCATGAGCGTAGATCTGGTTTCAATGAGAATATTTACCATTTCTACTGCCATGAAGTAAAAAAATTTCATAGGATGAAGCATGCATGTTAAACCAATTCTTTTATTATTTTCAAAGTTACAACTTTTATACCTTAGTTTCTACTCGGATGATTTCACCCTTAAACTTTCCAACAACTACTACTATAGCTGCATGCCTATTAGAGTCAACCTAAAAATGAAATTCAATTCTTTTTCATACTATTTAAAAATTTTCCAGCAAGAAATAAATCTTTAACTATTTTAATCAAGTTACTATCACCAAGTATGGTGGATGCCTCACCTAGCAAGAACATAAAATATTGGATGGAGCACAACATTGTAAATTTATGACATTTATGACGTTAAATAAACATAAAGGATAAATAATACCATTGGGAGAAGGTAAGATTGTGTTTCTTTGTGAGTTTCACTCTATGGGGAAGAAAAATATATCAACATACTTCCAAAAATATAGGCTCAACAATCTAAAAGATAATGAAACATATTCTCTAAAATAGCAAGTGATGTATCTAGAGAAAAGCCAAAAAAATCAATTTGAATAATTTAGTATGAAAAGGATCATGGCTACAATTAAAATATGTAAATACTTACCCTTCTATTCACTCAGCCTGCCCATGCCATTGAGTCAATAGTCATTTTCTCTAATCCAGTGCCTAGCCCTATAATAAACCAAGAAATAGATGAAGTAACTAAATATTGTAGAAGAGGCATGTTTTCATTTACCATTATCATAAAACCCATATTTAATCGTTGTTTCAACATCTGCTATGGTTTGAAGACTAGATGAGAATCCCACATTGACATTTTTGACACGAATAATATATGTAGTGAACAAGAAAGTATAATAGTAAGCCTGTAGATTATAAAATCTAGTCTAGAATGAAGTGAATGAATTAAAGGGGATGGGCACTCTATACACCAGGGAAGGAAACATAAAAAGCATCCATTTGACACTGAATAACTCCTTGAGAACTAGGGAAAGAACTATACTAACTACAATATCACCAACTTCATCGATATTGATTCCATTTTTCTCCAACAATCGCTACACCACATTCATGTTTCCAAATCAAGTTGATAATCGCAGCATTCTAGGAAATATCATAAGAAAAATCTTGAGATATTTATGAATAATTATTTCGAAATGAGAAATTATAATGGAATTGGTAAATTGTTCATCAAAACACAAAGTATGGATATAAAATTTGAAAAAAGAATGCATAATCCTGATAAAATCTGCAAGAAATTCATCTGGCTAAGTATCCTTAAAGCCTCCATGTTTTTTCTTGTAAATGGGAATGTGGTAAGCCTTGTATGAAGAATTGATGAAAATATACAAACAACAACCAATCAAATAAAAAAATTGTCAACAACATACCAAAAATACAACAATATCATGCATGATATATTTCATAAACGTACAAACTGGCCCATTGAATTGCATGATTGGAAGTGTCTTAATTAGATAATAAAATTCTTAGTATTGATAATGAATCATTTATAAAACTCACAGGCAGTCAATTATAAGATAGGAACGATTTACATTGATTTTCATTATATAGGGGCTCATACTTACGCTACTATAACAATGTCATCACCAAAGTCACCAACTCTCTCATAAGCTACATTATCTCCTTCAGCACATGCAAAAGCCTTCTCAATTGGTGACATGCCAATAATAGGAAAATGGGAAATCCATTCACATATTTTAATCCACATATCTAATCAAGAAATTAGATGAAAAAAGTATGAATCAGTTACACCACTTCCAAAAACAATAGCTAACATGAAATAAACTTGTTGAATAAAATATTTCATATGATGAGTGTGTTAAACATATAGAAAGAGAAATAATATAGACAATCACAAATATGTTACAAAATTCATAAGATATTTTTACCTTTGCACTTTTTACAAAAGAAACCAATTCTCAAAAATATATATCTCCATTCACCATTGCGAATTTGGCCAAGCTTGCCAAAGAACAAGATTCCTAAGGAAATTTATAGTGGATTTATTCAAGCTTTTAAATATGCTTCATAACATGCTAATACCATGGTTTATAAAACACCATGACCCCATAAGCATGAACGGTACACTCATCAATTACCAACTCAAGATAAACTCAACACAGGAAAAATGGAAAAGTTACGAAAAAATAGTGACAGAGGAAATACGAACGGATGATAAAGAGATATTTCCATTCATAATGTAAAGTAAAAAACAACATGGATTGATTGAGAGATATTAACTAGGGATCCCAACAAAAACCAATCTATTTGTGTTAGAATTTGAGGCCTAGAGGACTAAAGATTGACTCAACACAGGAAAACAAGAAAAGTTAAAAAGAATTAGTCAGAGAGGAAATGAGAAAGGATAATAAAGAGATATTCTTGTTCATAATGTAAAGGAATAAACAATATAGATTGATTGAGATGAGATTAGCTTGGGATCCCAACAAAAACTAATATGGTTTTGCTAACATCCAAGTCCTGGAGGATTATGATAAGCGATTAAATATCTAGGTGTCTTAATTGCACCACACTATGGGGCCAAGTGATATGTAAATACTAAATATGAACTTTATAAGAGGATAGGTTGATAAATATACATTCCTGCTCACAATTTAATAACATACAAACCAATATAGCTTTTATGATATAAATCTCCTATTACACTATGGATTAAAACATATATATTAATATAAGAAATTTTACGAGAACAAACCTCAAATTAGGGTAAAGTTGAAGCAAAAGTAATGGAATCCAAAATCTGAACTTCATCACAAATTCAATTCATTAGAGAACATTTGAGGTCTAAAATGGGTCTCCTGAGAAAAATTTACAACCAAAACAAACTTTATAAGAAATAATAGGATTCAAGATGATGATCTTAACCATGGGGAATGATTTACCATTTTTGGTGTAAAAAAGTAAAAAGATTAAAAAATAATAAAATAATAAAACTACTTTTGCAAATTGTATTTTCAAATTATCTCCCTAAGTTTTTACTCAAATTTTGAGCTAGAGTACTCATTGGATGCAAAATTTAATTTTTCATCTAAGGAGTGCCCATGTTCAATACTTTTGATGGACCCTGCTACACTAAAACTGATCAATTTCCATGTATTTATCATTTTTAATGTAGCACGGTCCATCAAAAGTATACAACATGGGTACTGCTTGGATGAGGAATCAAATTTTACATCTAAAAAGTGTTCCCACTCAAAATTTTAGTAAACCCATAGGCATATAAGTTGAAAAAGTAGTTTTTTTTTTTCCTCTAAAATTTCATAATGTAACATAATCTTATTTTATTATTCCACTATTATTTTATAATTTCCTTAGGAGGCCCATTTTAGACCTCAAAATTCCCCTAATGGGTAGGATATCCAAACCTAATATGTCCCTTGAACTTTAATATCTAAACCTGTCCCTCCCTCCACTCAAGTAGGTAGGACCTTCCCTCCCTTCAGAGAGTCAAACCACCTACCCTACTCAAGAAATTTTTTTGGATCCCATTAGCAAGGGTTGCTATGTATTTACTTTAGGGAAAGTTATTTTTACACCCCCCATACTCAAGCAAGTAGGGTCTACCCTCCCTTCAAGGCATGTGATAATATTTCCCCTCCCACAATCAAAACTCAAGTTCGTATAAGATTATCATTAAATGAGATATGGCCACATATTCTTATCAGGAATAACCTTTGATATTAAAATTCAGCGGACAAGGACTTCAGACATGTATAATATTACTTGTTGATCTGCAGTAAATTATTTTCCTCATATCTAACCTTGGATATTAAAAAATAGTGCACAAGGACTTCATATCTCTATAATATTACTTGTGTATTTTCAATCAATTATTCAAAATTTTCATAACATACCTTCCATTCAGCAATTAAAATTTCATATCTACGTGTAGGGTTTGCAGATATCCAATAATTGTTGTCTAAAAAATTTAAAATATATATAACATGAGACATAAACAAAAAAATACTTCAAATATACATTCTTTCATTGTTACTAGTGTTTTAGTCCGCTTGGGTGATGGAAAGAAGGAATAAGCTGGATATCTACACGATAATTGAAAAATAATATCTTATAGATATGAATGTATCTAAACCTAAATCTAAGATCGATAGAGTACAGTTGTATGAATGAATTCTCCTCGTCAAATATTTTCCATAATCTAAGAGAGGACAGTTTCTGTATTCACTAAATCAGAGTTGCTTAGTCAATTATATGGTATAACTAAATTCAAATGATCGTCATTCCTCACTAAAGGACATATGGGAATACAATAATGACCTAGGTCCCTTCCAACACATTTCCCCTAGATGAGAAGGAAATATATAGTAGAGGGGTTCTGAAGATATGATCTATGGAAAAATCTTATTGAGAAAGGTGTAATATTCACATGTGGCTATGACAAAGATATATTATATCCTTTTTTTTATCTAGAGGAATTTTCAATTGGGAAGAGCTTGTACTCACGTGGCTGAAATTCAATTCCGACAACTGCCACTATAAATTTTATGTGAATTCATATGCACCCCTATTGTTAGGTACCTATATTGCTAGTGTAGTCCCTTATTGTTGTTAGTGTCGCCCCATTATTGTTATTTTTGTACTCCCGTAGTCCCCATATTGTAATTATTTTTCCCCATAGAACCCCACTATTGTTATTTTTGTGTCCTTACATTATTATTGTTAGGTGGGCTAGGATTATATTGTGACCCCATGGAATATTATATATAAAAAGGAGGGTTTTTCATTTGAATCATCCAAGAATCATTCTATTATGTAGTGTGAAGGACGTTTCCCCCTCGAAGTGGTTGATTTTTAAGGCTTTGATATTTCTTTTCTTCTATTTTTTGAGTTTTTTTCATAACATTTTGGTATCAGAGCTTTGGATTCTATGGTTTCACTGCTTCAAATAGGTCATCATGGAATTTTCACTATAACTTGTTTTCTATGAAGGTTAAGAAGCTAAAAACACAACCCATTTGTGAAGAAATCCTGATGAACGTCGTGTAAAAATTTCAGATCTTTGTTTGCAATATTTTCAGAGATATGATCTGTGGAAATTAAGGTTTTTGCAGGCTCCTGAATTTAATCTAAAAGAGGTGACCTTGGGAAAATCATCATAACTCTCTCTCTCTAAGCATCAAATTGGAATTTTGTAAAAAGTGGAAAAAAATACATGGATTGTAGTTTATTGTGTATCAGTTTTAGAGCCGAAGGAGGAAACAATGAAATGTGTCATGCCGCAGAGGTTCACTCAATGGAACCAGTCCATAATTAGGTCATCGCAGGAGATTCGACATAAAATTTCCTTGAAGAATCCAATAAGGTATAAACTGTGGCATTGGAAAGAGGACTCAGAGGGCTAATACATGATATAAATTCATATCTTTAGGATTTGAAATAACAGAGATAAATCAGGTTCAATATAGACCTCCTAAAAAGCAAGAAAAAGGTCTGTATTTTTTAAACAAGTTTGCATAACATTTGTTTGAAAAATCAATTTGAAGTGATTCCAAGGGCATATGGAAGCATAGATATCAGTATTGAGTTATATAATGGCTCCCAAAAATAATTCCACTCCCATTAATCCCTCAGAAATCTCTACTATGATGCATGAAGAGGAAGAATTGCAGTATGATATATCAAAATTACGATACCAAGTGCAACAAATTTCAATCTTAAAAAGAGAAATAAAAGGTGACATAGATGGTTTAAAAGCAGTAATGAAAGCTAAGTTGGATGGTTTGAAGGATCAAATGAAAGCTAATATGGATGATAAAGTAGTGTAAGATAACATCAAGCATCAAAAACAAGTTATCCAACTCTCAAAGTATAACCTAACCTTGCTATAGAATCGAATCAAACGATAGGAAGATAAACATCAGAACGAAAGAAGTTTTGAATCAGTCACAAAAACAAGAAATCAAAAATTACAAAATCGATCAATTTCAGAGTATCTTAGCAAGTCGAAGAAATTACACGTTGAATATTCCACATGGGAGGATGAGAATTTTATATAGAAGCATCCAGAGCTACTCAAGCGTCGGAGAAAACACCTTTTTGAAGGAGAGGGGCAGGTTAGGTCCCTATATTACTAGTTTAGTCCCTTATTGTTGTTAATTTTTCCCCCTTATTGTTATTGTTTTACCCATTTAGTCCCCATATTGTTATTATTGTGCCCCATAAAACCCCACTATTGTTATTGTTGTGCACTTACATTATTATTGTTAGGTCACCTAGGATTATATTGTGACCCCATGGACTCCTATATATAGAAAGGAGGTTTTTTCATTTGAATCATCCAAGAATTGTTCTTTTATGTAATGTGAAGGAGGTTTCCCTGTTGAAGTGGTTGGTTTATAAGGCGTTGATCCCTCTTTTCTTCTATTTTTGGAGCTCCTTT
The DNA here is from genome assembly GCA_034641835.2 of Pinus albicaulis. Classification (NCBI taxonomy): domain Eukaryota; kingdom Viridiplantae; phylum Streptophyta; class Pinopsida; order Pinales; family Pinaceae; genus Pinus; species Pinus albicaulis. The sequence goes on along the minus strand of JAXQQM020086667.1, from coordinate 74,106 downwards.
CATAACACCTATGCACAACCCAGATGGTAAATGACGGGGGATTTGAACCTTGAACCTCAAACTTTACAAAGACTTCATATCAACTTTCACATGGGGTGAAAAATATTAATATTCCCACATTAGAATTTTTACCCTTAAGGTGATCCCTCCAGCTTGCAGTGCTCGCTTACAATTTATTTTATTTTATTTTTATGTGTTTTTGTAATAAAGAATTGATGGGTCTGTTTTTGTAAACACATTCATAGAATAAAATGTAATGTAATTTAGGAATAAACGCAAGCATCATAATTAATAAATTTTCTCAAAAATAAAAAGACACATCTCTTGTAAGTTCTAACAATGTTGAATTTTTTGTGTTTACACAAACCAAAAAATTCCAAAATGTTCATTCAACTTCATTTATTAATATAGCACATGTTATGGAAACATAACAACAAGAATGAACTCATTTAATACACATTCATGAGAAAATACTTACAATTCTTCACTACAATTCATCATAACTGCATATGCATGCCCAACTGGGAGCTTGAAACTCAAATTACACAATAATTCTTGCAAGCCCTTTTGCCAAGACATCCTTAAAAATGAGTTCAAAACATATATACATATATGGAGGGGTCAATGAGGAGCTACAAAAAAACCCTTCTTTCTTAACTGTCCACATACCCTTTCACCCTTTCATATCGTGATCATAAATCGAAAGTATTAGTAAATATTGCATTATCATTTGTTGGAATTATGAAGTCAAATTTGTTTTTAATGTGGTCATAGATGGGGCCTAGTCTTTGATCATAATATTTTAAGAAAACTCTCATTGTTTCAAGTTCCTATAGAAATTGACAAACTTGGCCAACTCAAAATGAGTGATATTCCTTAACTGTGAATCTTGATTCTTCTCCTCATTATACTGTCTTAGCAGATCCATAACATCTCTTGATGGAAAAGACCTATTCTCAATTTGAAACATCGATATCTTATGAGGCGCTTCCATCTCCAAGGCTTCCTTCAATCATTTGTCATTTCCCCATGAAAAAACATCTAAGAAGTATAATTTATCTAAATATAAAACTCAACCTGTCTCATGTTAGAGGATTTGAAACTGCTTTCATTTGAGCTAAGAGGCATTACACTGGGAGGAACATGCTTGTATATTGTTTTCCATTGGACAATCTTATCCACTAGCTGCATCACCGTTTCCATATCAGCCACCAACCATTCATACAATGCTTTCACCAATGTCATTCTGGAAAATAGATATTCACATGCATTAATGTGTTGATAGAAGTCATGGATCAAAGGCACAACTTGGTCTTCACACGTGTGAGAAAATGTGACAAATTCAATTAGTCTATCCTTTGAAGCTTTGTAGTATTCTAACTGATTTTCCAACTTGGCTATCATTATGAAGTTATATATTTTCCTTTGTGGGCTTAAATATACCCTTTCTAAAAACTTGATTTGTAGTCATCCTTGCCACATCTAAAGCTATTGGTGTTTCATGGCGGATGCCTACATTATAGATTTGGTGATTTCTATGGCCACTTGATAACTGCCAATCTTCCTTTTCTTGTGAGTCTGCTTCTCGAAAAATTTTCTTTTCTTATTGTACTTACAATTTTTATAGGAAAAAAAAAGAGTCTTCATCATCATAGTTATTAAGTGAATTCTTTAGAAATTCCTCAAGAAATGATATGGTTGTTGTGGTGTTAGTTCCCTCATGGGCTAGTCTTAGGTCAAATTTCGTTTTCTGGCTCCAGGTTCTTCCAAACTGTGGGTTAGCTTTGCATCTGTATCGAACATTGTAAAATGATGTTCAAAAACTTCATGAAAACCTTACTTCCTTGGCATACCATGGAATCCAAGTCATTTTTCCAAGTTACATACATTTTTTCCACCCTTGTAAATGATTGTCCCATAATCCATTTCAAGCTCATTTGTCACTTGGATTTGGATAGGCTATGGAACCTAAATTAGAAAACTTTTCTTGATCCTCTCTCTATGTACTTATTGTTTCTTGTTGGTGTAAATAAAATTGTATTCCCTAGTATGTCTGCAATCATTCTCCTTCGGGAATTTGTGGTGGTAGTAGGGCGAAGTTAACATTTGTTGTTTAAAATGATTGGAAATGTTTCTGCGAGGGTTTTGTAATTTAAAAGGCCAACCTACGACTTTAGGAAATCCATTTCATGTCTGTGCACTAATGTTGTTGAAAATACCAGCAATGTCAAGGTACTTATGAGGAGAGGGTACATTGGGAATAAGCCTTCATTGTTCTACTTTAGTTTGACGTTACTCTCAAAATTCATTTTTTGATATGATATTTCCAGATTTTAGTCATAATCATTTCTTATAAAACTATTTTCCACTTCAATTATAGTTATAAATTATTTCTTGTTTTCTTCTGGCATCATTTCTCATGATAGTTTCTAGACGGTATAGGTAGATTCAGGCTCAACATTGACTCCAATATATCCCTTACAATTTGGTAGATGGTAGCTATTTCTTGAGGGGATTTACTGTTGATATTCATTTTCTATTTAAGAAAAATTATGATTTTTATGCTCTCTTATGTTTGAACACCATTTTCCAACATGCATTCTTGTAATATTCTATTATAGTTACTTTGGAATGCATACATGAAAACAAATAATTAGTTTGACAAAGCCATTTCCAGATATATTGCCATATTTTAGAGATTTTTGATGATAAATATTTCACTTAACATGATTTTTGCAGGTTATAAGGGCTGCAAGAACTGCTGTGATAAGACCTTATTATATGTTTTCCTGAGGAATCATTAGCTTTCTATGCAAGCATGGTTGGAACTAGGTTTTGGATCAAAATCCAAAGCTTGCACACTATTAGTCAGAAAGTTCCTTGTGAGCTTCTTATTTTTTTCTAATTTGGTGTTATAGTTATTTGAGATTTTATACTTGTGTATAGTTATGAACTCAATTAAGAATGTATAGGATTCTTGCTATAAATTCTTGTGTAGTTGTATTTTATTCACTCAATCCCCTACCTACATGATCTACATACAATATTGAGACTATAAGAGCACAGTGTAAAGTAATTTCAAGTTTCTTGTCAGGGAACTGGATGAGAAAGACATACATAAAATAAAGGATTTTTAATTTAGATCATGTCGACCCCAAACTGTTTCTTACATTTCTTCGCTTTATGTTAAAAGGCACAACATTTACATTTTTTTTGTAATTTAGATAAATCTATTAATAATGTGAAAAAAAGAACTTATACCTAGGAAATTTGTGCTCTCATAGCAAACATGGTTGCCAAACTTGTTGAAGAGTAAACTCAAAACTTATAATTTCTATACGATAATAGCAAAGTCTTATATTGTCACTGGACCCATCCATGGGCATTTCAAAAATAACATGACAACCAAAATGAGTAGCATGACTATCTACACACTAGAAGGACTTATTTAGAGCCATCATGATTCTATTGAAAAACAAAAAAAAACACTATTGCGAAAATATAACTAGGCTAGTAATTAGAGCATGATCCAAGTTTGATGAACATGGGTGGACTGACCTCCAAAGTGTTGGCCCATGATGGTACATTGAATTGTGTATCATCTAACTTACTTTTCTCCTCTTCCTTCTTGACAGGCCACCTGACCCCCTCTAGTTCCCATATTTTCATGACCAACTTCTTAATTTCAATGATAAGATGTTCATAGTAGATATTGGTGGCCCAAATGATCCATCTTCCCCTCCAACTAGTCCTTCTTGTTGAGGACCACCCTTTGCTGGGCTACTCTCCCTTTCACCATCATGGCTATGGATATTTTCATTATCCAGCATATTTCAACCATCTTCAAGAATTTGGTATCTCTACTGCATGAGAAGCCTATTAGCAGCAAAGCAACAGGAAGGTATATTGATTAAGAAAACAAAATTTATTTTTTCTTTTATTTATTTTCACCATCATGGCTATGGATATTTTCATTATCCATATTTCAACCATCCTCAAGAATTTGGTATCTCTACTGCATGAGAAGCCTCTTAGCAGCAAAGCAACAGGAAGGTATATTGATTAAGAAAAAAAACTTTATCTTTTCTTTTATTTATTTTTTCCTTATTCAATTGGAATTTAAGTGGAAATTGACAATATGTTAATATCATTTTAAAACTACAGAAATTCCAAGCGAAAATGAGTGTGTGGGTGCCTAATCATAAGAATTATGTTTGAGCTCTAAGCTATGATGACTGAAATTAAAAATATTTGGAGCTACATCATTGCAAGTTCCACTTGGTCGCTAAGAGAGTAAGACATTAAGTTTAAATGCATTCATGTATCTCATTGATTCACCCATATTCATGACATTATTCATAATTCACACTCATTCTTCCCTGATAAAGCCATCTAAAATTTCAAGGCCATTTGATCTAATAAATTTCCTATATTATAATCAAAACAATGTGTATCATTACTATCTATTAAAGCTCCATTTAGTTCACCTTCTAATGAGCTATATTTGAGCTTCATGCAAAAGAATCTAGCCTACTTGCAAGACACTAGTCAAATAGAAAATGGAATTTAAATAAAGGAATACCACACTTATCCTAGGTGTCAAAATGATTTGAATTTGGGCTGCCTAAAAATACGAAATTCAACATTGAAATGAAAAGGCTACTACATCATTAAAATATTGACTAATTGAAGAAAAAACCTACAAAAGCATGAGAAAGCCTTGAAGAGCACTTGGAAAAAATTAAGGATAACTAATCTTAACATTTTCTGAGCCAATTTATTCAACTTGAGAATCACTTCATGCAGTCTGGCCTTGGTGTGTCAAATTTAAGCATTCAGGGTTGTGACAACTACATTTTTCTTTTGGTACCAAAAAAACCACATAATTTAGCAATTTTGTCTAGCATTTTAAAAATCGAGCCAAGAGAAATGTAGGGTTTACTTGCTTTGTGGCCTTAATGTTGGACTCGACAATGGTATAAAGCATGAAGAAGGTGTCGTTGCCATGGATCTAATTCTATCTTTGTTTTTCAATTTCGTACTTTTCATACTTGTTACAAATGGCGTCCAACCATGTGATAATTCCGATGATGCTCATCTTGACAATGATCAGATATAATGTGCCCTATTTCGGGTCTTTCGGATATATGTTTTCCCTCAGAATTCTTTCCCCGAGATTAAAACAAGGATTCTAGTTGAAGGCCTTGATTTCAAATCTCTTGCAATTGTTATTGAGTAAACAAATTTTACTAAAATATTAACTGAAAAACATCGATTTAAAATTTCTACGGTAATTTATTACGGTAAAAAACATTGTAGGAAGAGATGTATATTTATAAATTATCACCATTCAAAAATTTTGAGTGGCCCAATTTGAAAGGGAAATTGAACTACTTCAAATTTCAACTAGGTGTGGAATTAGTAGTGGTTTATAGGAATTTGGCATTGCACATTGAATAAAGATGTGGTAGTCCATGGTTCTTGTAGTATATGGGAATTTTTATGTCTATTTATGTACTCCTAAATTTTCGGCCATTTATATGACCTACTAAAACGATGTAATTTCATCTTAGTATGGTTTCTAGTGTTATAAGAAATGAAGAGAAAACTATGTAATGTCATATTAGTATGGTTACTAACGATGTTACTAATGAAGAGAAATTAATGGTGTGGAAATTTCAAATGTCATTATGCTATGATGTGATTAGAGTTGGCTTAATTCATCTTCTATCTATAATTTTTTTCTTATAAAATTTTCACTATTGTGGTTGATGTGTCTAACTATAAGCTCCTTATTTTCTTTTCAAGTGTGAGTGGACTAGGTTATTCTAAATTTTGATGAATGAATGAATTGAATACCTGAATTCTATTTCTAATGTGAGAGTGTTATAAAATACAACGTGTTTAGTGTTCCCCTTGAATTGCAATCCATTCTCCTCTACGTGGTGGTTAGGTTATTCATTTGCTTGAGATTCATAAACTACACTTTGGGAACTCCAATTGAAAACCTCATATGTCTTCTTTAAGGTCCAACATAGGGACATCAAGCATCTGGATTTGTACTCAATGGTCTCTTTCCTTTATAAAGTGGGAATTCCTTTACTCATTGCTATTCGTGTCCATACAGTTCATTAATTCTTACACTCTATGGTAAGTGTAGGACTTTGCCTTGATTTTCATTAAGCACAATGCTTCATCTTGTCATTGAGCACATTCACCAAGTAAATACACTTTGCTAACTAGGTCTACATTTGGCAACATTTCTTCCTTTTAATCCTTTTCCATTTATAATGCACCTTCCTTTTCTTAATAATATTATACTTAACTAAAATTATCTTGTCATTATGCAATGAAATTCACGATAAGATGAAAGATGTGGTTGAGATAATCCATTACATGCAATATATTGCACACTGATGTATGGATGAAATAAGCATTGTTTCTTCATTTATTGAATAATATGATTTTTTAGGTGATCCGTTTATTGTGTGGGCATATATTGTTTTCCTCACCAATTGCATATATGTGGCATGTTGTCAGCGAGATATATTATTATATCGGGTCAGCTCACATTTTGTTGTTGTATTGAACATAATGGATTTGTTTGACCATCAGAATGACCTCATTCCACTTCCATATACTCTTGAGGTAGAGAAATTTTTCAAAGAGACCATCGAGGCAAAGAATCGCGTTACTACACTTTCGCTAGGTGTCTCTAGGACGATGTCTGGAAGTTTAGGATTGTGTGGTTCGCCCTGGTCCAATTTTCACTAGCGATCACTTACTCATCTGAGAAATTCAAAAGGGGAAATCTTATCGTCAAGGTCGAGAAAAAAATCTCGTCAAGTGGATGGAGAAGTGTAGCAACTTGTATTTTGTTTGAATGTCTTCTACGACCATGTGGCTGCCCTACAGTGGTAGGGGCTAGTAAAGAAGTAGATACATTCCGGAAAGGATGGAAATAAAAAAAAGGAAGGGGTGGACTAAAATCGAGTGTTAATTCTACATATATTCCGTAGATCAATATTCTTTAGAATTAATGGTTTTGTATACACTTCATGCCAATGATGTGGAAAACATTTTGGAATCCACCTGTGAGAAGTTTCACAGCTATCTATTGTTACAACACTGGTTACCAATTTTTGATCCCTTTATGGAGGTTCCTTCTAAAAATTATAGTTGAGTAAAACTCCCTATTATTCCACTTGTTTTTTGGTCTCATCCATTGATTATGAATATTGCAAATTCAATTGGAAAGTTTGCATTTCTTGAAGAAATAATCCTAGTCGATATGGATAAGAGAATTTCTTGTGTTTTGGTTGAAGTCCATTTGTCACGGGGTCTTCCTACTGAGGTGGATCTCATTTGGGGCAGTTTCTCTTCTAAGTAGCGGATAGAATACTAAGGAATTCCCTTTCATTGTCTTGTGTCAACTCTCAGTGGTTCCATCCATGAGATAAAAAGTGGGATCCTATAGACATTAGTGTATTTTTAGATCCTTCGTATGTGGGTGATTGGTTTTCCTCACCAGGAAATTACTCTAACACTCCTAATAATATTCATAATATCAATTGTTTCATATTTATTTAAAAACCATGTGGATATATCTTCATTGCATACCATCCTGTATTGTCATTGACATCATTGTCTCAATCATTTTCTTTGGATTCTATGTCTCCTCCTAAGTTTATTTCCTTGGATTCCATGGGTTGTGAACCTCTTCCCTCTCTTATTCGTGATATACTTTTTTCCTTGCGATGGGGGGATTTGATTTCTACCATATTTAGATCACTTCCCCTTATTTGACCTGACTCTTGGGTACCTTTTTATCCTTGTCATGGGGAAGATACATCCACAACGTATGTGGATAAGGAAGGCGGCATATCAATCTTACCATCACTAGTTATAAAATTCATGTCCTTTGTCAACATTTCTTCTTCGACCAATTCGGTTGGTAGTGAAATTGATATATTGTGCCTACATCTTGAAGTCAAGCTTGCGCCACTTTCCATTCACTCCTCTTTTTCACCAGTGGTTGTTATGAAATTTTTCCCCAATTCTTGTAAGCATGTGACCATTTGAAAGAAGATACATTCACATGAAAACCCTTTTGATGAGGGTTATAGAGTTCTTTAATCTAATCCAGGTTATCTTCTCCCTTGCCTTCTAACATTGAGATCTCACCTATTTGGTCTCTTAGATAGAATATTCCCTCTAATTTCGTTACCCCATGAAGATCATATCTATAAATATTAGGATTTTGGGGGGAACCCATAAGATCCCCTGCCTCAAATACATCATTTGGGTTCATCAATGTGTGATCATACTCTTTTAAGAGACACTGATCCCTAGCCATAAGGTGTAACATGTTCTTAAAATTTTCCTGGGTTGGAAGGTCTCAACAACATACACAATTGTTATATCTAGGGGTCTTGTTGTTATGTTGAACCCATAGGTTGCTGATTTTAGGCACATAAAACCTTTGCAGGTATCTTAATATGGTGTTTTATCTGAGGTTCACAGTTAGGATTTATATAATTAATACATATGCTCCATATTTTGTGGTCAGTATTTTTGGGATTGTCTAGAGTGATGTTTTATTTTGAAAATGTGTTCATTAATTTTGGCGAGCGAATTGAACTTTACTCTAGATGAAAATGAGATTTAAGGAGACAGGTGCAAATTGGATGAGAAGGTCAGTTTCTTCAAATACTTATTTGGTATAAATCATTTTTTGACATTTTTTCGGTGCCCATAAGGCATAATTGAAGAAATGGTTGGTTTGGCTCAGCTGGTATTGCAAAAATACTTGATCGTTATCTTATTCATGAGAACCTCTTCGAAAGCATGGGCACTTTTAAAGCTTGTGTCATCCCCTCCAAGTTGTTGGATCACAACCATATTATTCTCCATTGGCAGGGGACTAGGGACTTGCAAGGTCTTCCTTTTAAGTTTAATCATCATTGAATTAGCAATCTAGATTTATTGGTTTTAGTTAGAACATATTAGACTATGACCCGTCACATACTGAATACTTCTAATCTGGTATCAATTAGTGATAAGCTTAGAGATATGAAGAGGATTATTTCCCTCTAGATTCAAGCTTGTAAGAGAAAACATATTCTACAGGTTGAGGTGGTCGATCATAAAAAGTGCATTTTGGGTGACCCGTCACATTCAAAATATTTCTCTATTGCATAGAATTTTTAGGTTGTTGCTCTAGACAACAAGATAAGAGATATTGTTAAGGTCTAAGAGGAAAAATGGAATCTTAAAATCCATGCCATCTGGATTAAGGGGGGAGATAAGAATACAAAATTATTCCACAATTATACATCTCAGAGAAGGCGTGAAAACCTTATCTAGGAATTAAAAGATTCAAATTGGAATATCATTATGCCTCTAGAGGATATTTAATTTTAGGTAGTTCGACATTTCCACACAAAATATCGAGTTCGGGAAGGTGTCAATTTTGAAAGGCATATGGGGCAGTGATGAATGCTTACCCTTGTATGTTTGATGAAGCTGCAAAGGAGACCTTCTATCGTGAGATTACTTTCTATGAGTTGGTGGTGGCTATGTGATATTTTTCTAGGGACAAGAGCCTTGAACCCAATAGTTGGCCAATATATTTTTTTCTACATTTCTTAGACATTAATTTTCCATTGGTATTTTCCCAAATAACAACACATGAAAATAAGGAATGTCCAATGACCTTTGATTTTGTTAGCGTCAATGGTCAATGGATTCTATAGTGGTATCAAATTCTTGTGATGTTAAAATCCTTAATGAAAAATAAAAATGAATGAGTTATTTTCTTCTAAATATGTGGTGAAATCCCCTAGGTTAAAGTAAATCATAGACAAAGGTGTGATCCCCAAGAAATCATTGGAAGAAAAATAGAGAAAAGTGGTAAGTATAAGGTTTGTAGAACAGATTATGTGTTTAGTGCCCTTACTCACCATGTACACAAAGTGTGTGCTTAGTGGGTAAGGAATAATGGGTTGTTGAGTAACTAGATTATTAGGTTCCAAAGCAAGGGGAATACAAACACTAAGCAAAAGATGAAAATGAGAGGTGGAAATTAATTATCCCACTGAGAAAAGAGAGCATTGCTCATGCATATTACTTAACAGCAAGTAGGCAGCTTGTAGTTCACAAATTGAAGAGCAGTGTAAGATATAATGAAACCTAAAAAAAAAAATTAGGTAGTCTAATTAAAAGTTATGAGCTCCATCATTGTTGAGCATGCACGTTTTTCAAAGGAGAAGTGGCTAAGTATGCATTTGATTGAATCTCCCTTGATGCTTTTCTTAGTTCAAAGAAGGTCGCAAAGGAGGGTCAAAAATCTAAATGAAGTACCATAAAAATAATCATAGTAAAACAAAAATAAATGTCATGGATTTAATATCAAAGTAAGAGGAAATACTGGTGAGCATTCAACAGGTAAGCGCATAAAATGGATGAATAAATCATAGAGCGGGGGAATGCAATATTTGGGCTCATCGTAGAGAAATGAAAATATATAATGTGTTTAATCTCATGAAAGTCAGGAAAATGGTTGTATACTTGGTGTTCGTGTGCTAAGAAAAGAGGGAATCAAGGGCTCCTTCCAATTCATTGAGGAAAGGAACTCCACATGAACAAAGAAGGCATGGTTGGTTTTCATAGAAAATTAGAAGGGCCACAAAGGAAAGGATATTAGTTGAGTAAAAGTAAGCCAATAAAAGGCCCACTTACTTGATTACCCTATGTTGAATGAATAATAAAAAATGGGTATCGTTCAAGCATTGAGAAAAATGAAAGACTAATCCCCTGGTAAGAGGAGAAATCATGTATCGAGCAAAAAATGGACATGAAAAAAAAGTGAATATGGTGGGTAAGGTTTTATTAGACAAGTGTAGGAATGTGTGGATGTTTGATTCATTTATATCAATGATGCACATGGAATAAAGTTGAGACAATGGAGAGACTAAGGAAACCCCACTAGTATATTTGTGGACCAACTGATCACTACCATGTAGCATCAATGCCCGTGACTTGAAAGTGCATGTTCGCACCCTTTTTTCAATGTTAATTTAAGTCAATCAAGTAAGGCTCCTTGATACAATCATCTTTAGTAGAAGGAGTGCATGGGGCCAAGTGAGAATAACATAAGACAATCACTTATATGTCTCATATGCTCAAGATGTCTAACAATGTGCTCACAACTATTGTAATCTAAATGAAAAGGGGGATCTCATTGAATATTGAGAGTTGAACAAAAAGTTCCATGGTCTTTTTTCTTCCCATATTTGGGCAATAATGTGATGAATATTTCCAATGAGAGTAGTTGGACTTCTGTAAATGCTCCAAAGTCCTACCAAAACCCTTGTTATGCCATCCGACGGAATTCCTCTACTGAAAATATTGGGTTTTGAGCCTTAAACTACTAACCCTAATATGGCCATTAGGGGAATTTTGAGGTCTAAAATGGGCCTCCTAAGGAAATTATAAAATAATAGTGGAAATAATAAAATAATATTTGATGACATCATCAAATTTTAGAGGGAAAAAAGAAAGAACTACTTTTTCAACTCGTATTTCAACTTATCTCCTAAATTTTTTACTTAAATTTCGAGCAGGAGTACTCGTTGGATGTAAAATTTAATTCCTCATCCAAGGAGTGACCATGTTTCATAATTTCAATGGACCCTCCTACGCGAAAAATGAGAAATAAATGAAAAAACGTGATTGCAATCACATTTTTTCGATGTATTTCCCATTTTTCATGTAGAAGGGTCCATCGAAAGTATGCAACATGGGTACTTCTTGGATGAGGAATTAAAGTTTTCATCCAAATAGTGCTCCCGCTCAAAATTTGAGTAAAACATTTGGGAGATAAGTTGAAAATATGATTTGAAAAAGTAGTTTTATTATTTTATTATTTTTAATATTTTTACCCTTTTACTTGAAAAATGGTGAATCATCCCCGATGGTTGACATCATCATCTTGAATGCTATTGGTTCTTAAAAATTCTATTTTGGTTGTATATTTTTCTTAGGAGGCCCATTTTATACCTCAAAATTCCCTAGTGCTTTATTAACCCTTAAATCACTAAAACATTAACCCCTTACACCTTCTATCCCTAAACCTTAAATCCTTTAACCCTAATTAAAATATACATATTATGTCTACTTATTCCCTTATTAACTTAATCTAATTTTCTTGTGTACTTAGAATATATCCATAAATAAAGAACAAAACAATATTTTTCTTTTACATTTAACATATAAAAACTAAATAAAAAAATATGCAATATAAAGAAATGTAATGAATAACTTACCAAGGGAAAATATTCATGCTTGCCTCAAGGTATCCATACTCTCAATAATGTATTTTAGTTGTTTTTATTAAAATTATTGTCATTTTATAGCCCTTGCATTCTTTACAAGGGGAATAATATTTTTGATCACCCAAACCCTCCAATGTAAATCTCACATATCCTTGTCCTCTTGGAGGAATGTTATGTGACAATTTTCCTTACCAAACTTTTAGTGATGATTATCTTAAAAAATAAACCTCAATAATTTTTAAATATTTGTAATGCAGTTAAAAAAATAAAATATGCATGTATTATGACAAAAAAATAGCCATTTCATTGGACTTTCAACACTTCTTGACCAGAGAGATGTTGTCCAACTAGAAAAATATTGACTTTATCAAACATTTGTATTCATATAGATCGATAATTGACCTGGTAAAACGTTGGATATATGACAAACTTTCAATTTTCGTCACATATCTCATGAAAAATATTATCGTAATATATTGGGTTAACACATCGTCCAATATTTGACGATAATTGTGTTTTTCAGATATCCAACAAATTTTGGGGACATTTTCTAAACAAATACAAAAAATATTTGCAAGTAAAATCTAATAGTATGATCAAAATATTAGAGCACAATGTCACAACGTTTACCCATATGTATTAGTGGGGGTTAGTCATTATGGGTTAAGGGTCACAGGTCAAGAGGTTAAAGGGTTAGGACTTCGAGGGTTCATGGATTTTAGGTTAGCGGTTAGTGGCTTAAGGTTTACTGGGTCAAGGGTCTGATAGACTATGAGTTATGAGTGCACAATTTTAAGCATTATAGCTTTAGGGTTAAGGGGATAGGGAATTTATTTGTTATGGGATAAGGGCTTATGGGTTGTGATAATGGGCCCCCTAATCCCCTTATCACCAGTATTTTTTTTTCCCCTATAAATTTCTCTTGTTTCCTATTGTATAGCCCCCTTAGCCGATATGACATTAGGTCCTCAGCCACCTTTTGATTCTCTAATTATAGGATTATATATCTTACTAAACCATGCTTATACCTCCCATTTCCCCATTCAATAGATAACAAGATACCCCTCCCACATTTTTGGTCATAACATTCAACTTCACCTAATGTTATGAACCCCCAAATTTGGTCCCAATGCCCCTATAAATACACCCTTATGCCCCCTTGGCTAAGGGCTTAAATGCATTTGGGTTTATGGGTTGTGATAAGGGAGCCCGTAACCACCTTATCAAAAATATTGGGGGTTCCCAAATCAACTTCAATTGAATTATACAAAGAGAAACTGAGAGAAAAAAACAAGGAACTTGGAAACTTAAAAGCAGTTGTTGAAGATTAATGGAATGAAAAGATACCATGGAGGTGTGGAAATAAAATGGTGGATTTAATCCAAAACCTTCCAACAACGTAAGAAATACACGTTGTATATTATTTAATTATTTATATATATTTGACAATAAGATTGATTTTGACCTATGTTTTCTCCTATTAATGTATCTTCTAGCCCCACATATATTGAGAGTATTAGTGTAATTTTTTTTAGAAGCAAGCCAATACTAAGGAATGACACAATATTCTCACCAAATGAAAAAGGGAGATCCAATTGAAATATGACCTTGGTAAAATTTGTAGAGAAGGCATAAGAAAGGGGGTCAAAAGGTTATGAATCTAGATATGGATAGCTTGAATATTTCACCATTCATGTAGTCGAGGATTTTCTGTGTTAGTTTCCAATAGAATTGGACCAAAATCATGGAATTTGAATGTTTTTTTGAGCATGTTGTGGAAAAAACCTTTGAGAAAGATTGTAGACTTGTATCAGACCGTCAGTAATACCTTTGGTAAGAGAATGGACCAGTGTTAAAGGATGATGAAAACTGAAGGGACATCCTTATATCCATTTTTTTTATTTTGAGTGGACATGAATTATGTTTGGGTCATGTATGGAGATGAACCTTACTTTATTCCTATAAAATTAAATTCATTTCTGGAGATTAGAAGACTATATTATTTGCATTTGAAAGAAAATATGTGGATGATATTTATGGGAAACGTGATTGTTCAGAAAATGTAGATCAAATTTTGGGACGTTGTGGCTCTTTTCCTTGGACCCTAGTAATGCTTGGAGGTTGTATTTGGAGGTTTTAGCAGATAAAAACATAATATTACCAATAATATTAGTGTTGGAGCACTTATGGTTTCAGAGAAAGGGTTATGGGTTGTAGGATTTAAGGGCTCTAAAGGTTCAAGAGTCAGGGGCTAAGGGTAAATGTTTATATCTCAGGGGGTTTAGGGGTTGGGGGGTTAAGGGCTATGGGGTTGAGTTATAGGGAGTTAGGGGTTACCGGATAAGGTATTAATGGTTAAGGAATTTGTGGGTTAAGGATTAAGCACCAAGGCATTGGGAGTAAGGGGGTTTAGGAGTTAAGTGCTTAAGGGTTATGGGATTTAGGTGTCAGCAGTTTAAGGGTTTAGGGATTATGGGTTTAAGGGTTTAAGGGGTTAGGGGTTAGGGGTTAAGGGTCAAGGTTTAAGAGGATAATGTGTTAGGTATTAGTGGGTTTAGGGATTCTAAGTTATGGATTGGGGGCTATGGGGTTAGTGGATTAGGGTTTAATGGATCATGGGGTTAATGGGTTATGAGTTATGAGTGTATGAGTCAAGGGATTATGGCTTTGGAGTTAGTGGATAGGGAAATTAGTGGTTATGTTTTAAGGGCTTATGGGTTTTGATAATGGGGTCCCCAATACCCTTATAACAACCATTGGAGTTCCTCTATCAATTATCTCTTTTCCTTCCCTTTATCCCCATAACCCCATTTCAATTAGGTCCTAAGGCCTCATTCTTTAATGTTAGGATTATATATATCAGTAAACCATGCTTGAATATCTGACTCCAACCCATCCAAGCTACCCTTATGTCCCATTTCTTTGTTCAATACACAAAATATCCCCCTCCCCAAAAATACATGAGAATTGAACATTTGGAGGCGTTCATTTAACTATTGTCTCCAAAAGTTTGATTCTAATGATTTTTTTTTTTTTTTGGGGGCGGGGGGGGGGGGGTTCCAATAAATGCCTTAAAAATTTACATTCTCATGGCTTTTAAGGGTGGTTCAAGATTCTAATTTAGAGGTTAGTGGTTAAGGGGTTAGTGGATTATGCTTTAAGAGATCAAGTGGTTAATGGGTTATGAGTTATGAGTGTAGGGGTTAGGAGGATATGGAATTTATCATTTATGGGTTGATTTATTATGGGTTATGATAATGGGACCCCAAATCCCCTTATCACAACTATTGGGGGTTCCCCTATCAATTATTCTCATTTCATTTCATCTACGCCCCCTAGCCCCTATCGCATGAGGTCCTAAGGCCCCTTCTCATTCTCTAATGCCAAGATTGTAGATCTCAGTAAACCATGCACAAAACTTTCACTTCTACCCATCGATTCTACCCTTATGGCCCTTTGCCCTGTTTAATAAACCAAAATATCCACGTCCCCAAAAATTCATGAGAATTAAAAGTTTGGAGGTGGTCATTTAACAACCACTTCTAAAACATTTAATTCTAATGACTTTTTTTTTTTGTGGGGGGTGGGTGATTTTCAAAAGATACTTCCACATGTTACATTTTTGAGACCTTTAAGGGGGGCTTTTAGAAGAATTAAACTTTTCAAGGTGATTTTTCACACCCCCCGCCCCCCACCCCCCCCCCCCCCCCCCAAAAAAAAAAAAAAAAAAAGGAAAAAATTCATGAGAATTGAACTTTTAGAGGTAGTTGTTAATGACTGCATCCAAAATTTCAATTCTTGTGACTTTTTTTCAGGGGGCGGGGTTTCGAAAACTGCCTCCAGTTCAATTCTCATGACTTCTTCTTTTTTTGGGGGGGGGGGAGGGCCGGGGGGGGTGGGTGGGTTCAAAAACCGCCTCCAAAAGTTAAATTATCATTAATTTTAGGGAGGTTGTCAAAGAATTCCATGAAAAATGTATTTTGGGTTAGTCATTTACACTCCACCCCCCAAAAAAAGTCATGAGAAAACACTTTTAGAAGTGGTTGTTAGAAACCCCTCACAAAAAATAAAAGATAATTTTTCATGATTTTTTTTTTGGGAGAGGTATGTTTAAAAAATGGCATGAAAAATATATTTAAGGGAAGTCATTTAAAACCCCTCCCAAAAAAAATCTCACGAGAAAAAACTTTTAGAGTCGGTTGTTAGAACCACCCCCCTCGCCCCCCCCTCCCCCCCTCCCCCCTCTCCCAAAAAAAAAAATTCAATTTACATGACTTTCTGTGGTGGTTTTCAAAACCTCGTTATGAAAAATATATTTAGGGGCAATAATTTAAAAATATCCTTCAAAAGTCACGAGAAATTTTTTTTAGAGGCGATTGTTTGAAAACCCCTCGAAAATGGTTCAAATTCTCATGACTTTCAAGGGCATTTTCAAAAACCACTCCTAATGGCCTTTTTTGTAGTAGTGTAGGTGCAAATACATGCCATGTGCAAAGTGTTAGTGCCTTATAAGTGCCAAATCTTCATATTTTACTTCCCACCTACTTTATAATAATTAATATATAATAACTTTAATCTTAAACCATTTTAAACCATGTCAAGACATGCTAAAGCATACCAAGGCATCTCAACGCATGCAAGGCATGCTAAGAATTTCCAATTTCCAATGTGTGTTGGGTAATGTTACACATGCTATGGAGTGGCAGAGCATGCCAAAGAGTGTTAAGGTGTTTTAGAGAGTGCCAATTAATACCAAGGAGTGTTATGGAGTACTAGGGAAACACAAGCGAGCATTAACTCAAATGCATGGAAATTAATGAATATCAAGATGCGTCAGGGAGTGTCAACGAGTGTTAGGTGTGCTAAGGAGGGAGTGGAAAGGTATGCTAGGTAGTGGTAAGGCATGCTATGGAATACTAGGGCATGCCAAGAATTTCTAGAGTGTGATAACATGTGTCAAATAGTGCTAAGACATGGCAATACATGTCAGGTTCTCATGCATGCTAACATGTGCAACGTGCTAGGGTGTGAAAACATGTGTCAAGGAGTTTTAAGGAAACAAAAGGGAGAAGATAGCTAAAATGCAAGGAAATTAAGACATAATATAGATAATAAGTCAAGAATTTATATTTCTCAAAAGGGGTATGATAGGCACACTCACAATAGGTTCTAATACATTCCAAGCGTTAATATTTTTGAATGCATGCCAAGGTGTTCCACAACATGCTAGGCACTACACGGCATGCCAACAAGTTCTAGGGGAGGGTTATGTGATGCTATCTCATGCCAACACTTGCTAGGGGATTGATATGTTGTGCTAGGGAATGCCAACATGTTCTTGGGCATCCTATTCATGGAAATATGTTCTAGGTACAAAGATGTTCCAAGATTTTTGAGGTCCCAAGGAATGATAGTGTGTGTCAAAGCACGTCAAGGTGTGCCAAGAGTGTTGAGGAGTGCAAGGTATCTCTCATTAATAGAATTGACCTAGATTGATTATGTATTAAATAATATGGTTCCTATACACACTAGTGGAACTTCATCTAAAGGGAATTTTCTAGATAATTAACATAATATAGACGAATCATGTGTTGACTTATAGGAAAATTATATTCTCATTATTTGAGGAAAATGATACAAAATAATTACATCTTAACATATTAATTGAATCTAACAACTATGTGCTTGGAAACATAATGAAAAAATCTCCATAAGAATGGTCTTAAGTCTTACCTTTTGAAAAAAAATATAGCAACTATCACTTAGTGTCATCAAAAACTCATTAGAATGATTAATGACGACGAATTTTTTTTTACTGTCACCAAACGTAGTAGAGAAGACAATTGGTTAGGGCCAATACAATATCGTCACTAGAAGTGTCAACAAAGAGAGATTTGGTGATGCAACTTTAACAACCATCACCAAAAGTGTCATTGAAAATGGATTTGGTGACAAACCTTAAAGGACCTTCACTATATGCACTTACAAATATTCTTTTGAAAGGACTGTCACCATATGTAACATTGGTGACGAACATTAAAGGTCCATCATAGGCATGAATCTCACCAATGACCTTTTTTATTGTAGTATCTGTTCCATTCAAGATGTGTACTATTACTAGATTCTAAGAGGCTCACTCACTTTCATGTTGTTGTGTTAAAACCATTCATGCAATGCATTTGACCCTCTACAAAATTACACACTTGTTCCCACCAAAGTCATAAATACACTACTCTATGCATTATTGCATCTAAGGCACATCATTAAAACCCACTGCTTTGACAACTGACCTATGTTCCAAATGGGGCTCCTACACCAAACTATGTGAGGTCTAATTGGGACTTCATATCCGGGAGACTCGCTAAATGTTGGCAGGTCCAACACTATCAACAAAATTTTACAATATTACCATTTTGAATTACTAATGAACCTGCTACATTCATGTGTTTGATAAACAATGTATTCAGTAAGTTTTTGGATAAATTTGTGCTATTTTTTATAAATGAAATATTATTTTATTCAAAAACCCAGGAAGAACACAAACAAAACCTAGAAACAGTGTTGTAGACACTACATGAACATCATTTATATGTTAAATCTAGCAAGTGTGAGTTCCTCTAGGATAATATGACATACCTTGGTTATGTCATATCAGGAGAAGGTATAATGGTGGACCTCGAGAAGTTGAGGATCATTTTTTATTGGTCACTCCCAAAATATATGGCATACATAAGATCCTTTATGGGAATTAAAGAATACTATCACAAATTTATAGAATGATTTTCTAGGATAGCACACCCCATAACTTCCTTGCAAAACAAGGGTGTGAAATTTTTGTGGACACAAAGATGCTAGGAAAGTTTTGACAAATTAAAACATATTCTAACAATGACATGCATATTGAAAATAAAATATCTAGACAAAGAATTTTTTGTATGCACAAGTTCCTAAATAAAAGGCCTTGGGGATTTTTAGTGGAAGAGGGACACCTAATAGCTTATGAGTGACAAAATTTGAAGGAGCACAAAAAGAACTATGCACTCTATAAGTTAAATATGGCTATGATTATCCATGTGTTGAGAATGTGGAGGCTTTACGTAATTGTAAAAAATATCACTTTGATTACATATCACATAAGCTTGAAATATTTTTTCAGTCATCCTCATATGAATGCTAGACAAGCTCGATGGATGGAATTCTTAAGTGATTATAATTTTGAAATTAATCACATAAAGAGAAAATAGAACACAATAGTTGATGCATTTATTCATAGTCGAAAAAATTTATGTGAGGTAGATGTGAGCGAAAGTGAAATACATTTGCTGAAATAATAAAAAAGAAAACTTTAAAGGACCAAGATTATAATACGATCTATGACAATTTGAGGGGTAAAATTGTGAAAAAACCAAAAATAGAGTATGAAATAAATGAAGAAATATTTTTGTTATACACAAATAGACTTTACATTGCAAATAATGAATAAATAAAGAGGTTAATTTTAAATTAATATCATTAAAGGTGACACACAACACACCGAGGATATTAGAAAATGGTTTTTGCACTTAAGAATGAGTTTTTTCTCCCTTGGAATGAATATGAGTATTGCAAAATATTTTGCTAGATGTTAATAATTTTAGTTATTTAAGGTTGAGAATCAACACCCAATAGTATTGTTGAAACCTCTACCCATAGATAAATGGAAATGGGAAGTGACAATAATGGATTTCATAATTATATTTCCTAGGACCCATAAGTAACATGATTCAATCATGGTGGTGGTGGAAAAATTCATAGAAGTTGATCATTTTTTCCAGTGTAGTCCACTTACAAGGCTGCACATGTGGAAAAATATTTTATGAAAGAAATAATCTGAGTTTAGGGCATACCCAAGACAATAATATCATATAAGGATGCAAATTTTACCTTAAATTTTTCGAAATAACTATTTGTGGGGTTGGGTACTCAGCTAAGTTTCAGTATCTCATATCACCCCAAACCAATGGAAAAACTAAAAGAGTTAATCAAGTATTGGATGAAATATTGTGTATGTGTGTTATGAATCAACCTCCTAGGTGGGAGGATTATTTACATATAGTGTAATTTTCCTACAATAATGGGTGTCAAGCGTCTCTTAAATGTGTCATATTTCTCTAAAATAGTGTCGACTGGAAGACAATATTATGTTAGGAATATAAAAATTACAGGAAATGGAAGAGATGGTTAAAAATATTAGGAGAAAAATAAAAGAAGCCTAAGATAGGTAGAAAAGTTGCATAGATTTAAAGTGAACATATAAATATTTCCAAGTAGGGGAGCATGTTTATGTTAAGGTGAGACCGAGAAAGAGTTCCCTTAATCTAAAGTATTTTAAAATACTGGAGAAAGTTGGTTTAGTGGCCTACCATTTTGATTTTCTAGCTGATACTAAAACCCATAATGTATTTCGTGAATGTGTTTTAAAAAAGTATGTACACGACCTGACTCATGTAATTTATTGGTTTGTTCTACAGGTCGAACAGGAAGGACAATTCCAGGTCGAAACACTACAAGTTTTTTATTTGAAGTAGATTATACTCCAAAATCGAGTCATCATCCAATTTAAGTTTCAATGGAAGCCCTTTGGGCCCGAAGAGCCACGTGGGAAATGGAAGATAAAATGAAAAATACATATCCTATGTTGTTTACATGAAAGATGAAACTTAATAAACATTGAGGATAGTGTCCCATTTTTAAAGGAAGGCAATACCTCTGGAAACACCTATTTTATGACTTATATATAAAGACGTAATAATCTAGAGGTAAAAGACATTGAACATGATACCCTTGAACCAAGACTAAATTCTGAAACCCCTGCATACATATAATAAATTATTGGAAGATAATTTTTAGACACATTCTCTTGCGGCTGCATAAAGGAAAGAAGGATTTTTTATCTTATTTTAAGCGATGTAGATTATACATGTGAGGAGAAGGCCGAAGAAGGCCACGCTTCCCTTGAAACCACCTAACATAGGTTAAGAGATAATGGTTTAGACCAAAAAATGAATAAAAACACTTTAATGGTAAAGACAAGAATTATGGAACCTAGGGCTCTGGGTTTTTCTTTGCACCTCTACTAGAAGCCCTTAAATATTTGTTTCCTTATAAATGGCTGTAACAGCTGTGGAAAATATTGAAGCATGAAACTATCCTTCCTCTCATTCCTCTATGAGGATTTCAATCACTTGTTATTGATTAAAAAATTATTATAAATGCTCGTGACAGACACCTTAAAAAACAAGGGTTGCATGCAGTCACGAGTCCCTGCCCGTAGTAGCCAAAGTAGAATGGACTTTGTGAGCATAATTGACTTTGTGATAGAAAGAGTTAACAACAACCGAAGTTGGGTCTCTGAATAGGAATAAATTATCAATTAAAGCTAGATAAATTATAGATTGGTATTACGATAGGGATATAAAGGCAATGGGAAATTCTTGGCATATGGTTGCAGGTAAATCTCTTGAGTTGGAAGAGTTTTTATATTTGTTTTAATGTTTAATTAACTTGTTTAAAAACAAGTGAGCCAGCAAGGTGATTAACTCGAGAATTTTTGTATTTGTTTTAATGTTTAATAAAGTTGTTTAAAAACAAGTGAGGCAGCAAGGTGGTTAAACACGTAGAAAATTAAGAATACATTGAATGTGTTGATGGTTGAAATAGTTGTTTATAGTGTAAATATTATGCTTTTTCTTACTACTTTATATAGAATTGTATATAAAAGAGTAAAGTTTTATATAAGATATAAAATGAGCACTTTTTTATAGCATAAATAATATTTTTTTTTCTTATAAATAATATGATTTTTCTAATTACTGAGGGAGGAAAGTTAATCTATATGAAGGAGGAAAGTTTTATATAAAGGAGAAAAGTTTGATGTATGGGAAGTAGAGAAAATAAAGGCCTACATAACTAGAAAGAAAAGCATTTGTTTCAATTTGGGAAGTTATGTATAAGGTAAGAGACCTATTTAAATAACTAATTAGTTAATATAATTTTAGAAATATATAATATAAAAAATATATTTAAATAACTAATTGTTTAATGTTTTTTATTAAAGTAAATATACTATTAGTGGTGTTTTGATTTTCATTAGAGATAGTTATGATTATAGTCAAATTGTCAATTTCAGATCCAACATTGGTGGCATGGTGAATCTGCTTTGACTTACTTGAAAAATCAACTCCACCGCATATAAAAAACATATTTTCAAGAGTGCTATTAACCTATGAATATTTAAAAAAATATCATACGATCGCTTTAAAAAAAATCAATGACATTTTCATATTCCATGTGGTATGCATATCGATGTGGTTCCATGTGAGCTCATTCACTAAAACATGCTTCTCTATGTTCACACAACAATTACGAACTTAATCGCTTCCATAATAAAATAAATTTTTTTTTCTAACACAAAATTATTTTCATTGAATACAGTGTCAACAATGCCCGTAGAATAAGCTTATAAAGTTCAACAATTCTTCATTCATATATAATTCTTCTATCATTTATATGTCACATTCTAAGGGTGAAACTACATATAAGGTGGATGAGTATGGTTTTATGATAATAAAGTGTCTATTACCATGCTTCTATGTCATGAAAAAAGTTGTACATAAATAATCAACTGGAGCATAATCAAGCGTTGGATGCTCGCTTTCCTGTTTTGTAATTGTAATTGTTGTTTTTTATAATATAGTCACACATCCATAGGTTTGATTTTTTTCCTTATTAACTAATTATGGATCTACAAATCATAAATACATGAAGAAACAAAGAAAAAAGTCGTAGATAGGAGTTCGGGAGAGTACCTGTAAACATTGGTAAAATGTGATAGGAGAGTATGTGTAAACAGTGGCAAATTGTGAAAATACTTTATTAGTAGCTACATAGTTCTCGGAAACTAATTTATATTTAAATTAATGTTTTTAATCAAATAATTTTGATTAATTTATACTTGGAAAATGTAGCCAAAAATAGTGCTAAAGTATTCAAGTCGAAAAATGCCTTCAATGCAATTAGACATATGTTTTGAATGCAATTAGACATTCTATTATAGCAACATGTATAGAATGGAATTGTCAGCTGAAACTAGCTCATGCAACAAGCTACAACGAGATGTTATTGCTTATGCTCTAGCTTGGGCATTTTCCTTCATGTCTGACTCTCTTCATACCTTGGTTGAGCTTCTCTAGCTTGGGCATTTTCCTTCATGTCTGACTCTCTTCATACCTTGGTTGAGCTTCTCTAGCTTGGGCATCTACAGATTCTAGGTTGGGTTTATCGGGAGGAAAAAGGATTAATGAAGGTAAAACAATCAAGCAATTGGAAAATCCAAGGCATAAGAGACCAACATAACTCTTCATTCTCATGGTTATCAAGCCCAAGCCCTTCCATCCAATAACCTAGGTCTGGTTGTAGTAGGTAAATCCCTTCGGAAGATCCAACTTGTCCAATGAAAAGAAATCAAGTAGGTGGCTTGTAAAGGTAATGCCAATTATTTATTTGATTGGATTTATTATATTGATGATGCTACCCATGTTCCCCAATCACACCGACAGTTAACCTAATGCCAACTAGGAGAACCTACCCGCCTGGGAAATAGCCTCGAAGAGAAAGAAAGTTGCACGGTATGGAACCAACGCTTGTTTTTCCTACCTACGTGTGAAACCATTGTATTTCATTAACCTTTAGGGTCCAGATTTTGGTAAGAAACAAGATCATTTTATTTTTGAAGGATTGATTTGATTGAAAAAATTTAAGAGTCGAACATGCACCAGTTAGAAGTCGAACACTAGAAGGACAATGAGGTGATAAAGTTTGAATAGAATTTCTCTTTTTTGGTGGGTTGGGTAGGTGAAGGTGGAAATGGTAGAAGCATGCAAGGTCATGGGGCCGGGTTATGTTGAAAGGAAAAAGGGTGAATATTACATGTGAAGTTCCTTGGTTACATAATCTATCCAGGCAGCATTTCCAGATCTCGTGAATATATTTGAATTACTTGTTCAACGTATTTAGAAGAAAAAATTGCAAATATTGTGAATATATTTGAATTACTTGTCCAACTTATCTAAACTGTTCAATTTTATTCTAGTTTACCATTCCTGTAAATTGAAAGGTTTAAAGTTTATCTAAAATTTTCTTCTATTTTACCATTCTTGTAAATAGTTTACCACTAATGTAAATTGATAGGTTTAAAGTTTAGATACAAAAGACACATTTAAAATATAATTTTGTTGGTTGCAATAGTGCAGTAAAATAGTATTTGTATTAATTCATTAAAACAATACCTGTACTAATTAAAGAACTACAATATTAGCACATTTCAAATAAAACAGTACCTGTATTAATTCAAGAACTACAAGATTGGCACATTTCAAATAAAACAGTACTTGTATTAATTCAAGAACTACAAGATTGGAACATTTCAAATATACATTATTTTGGTTTGATTTGATAATTATGCACCTGTCCTTATCATTCATTGCTTCTAATTATCTTCATGTTTTAGAATATTGTCTTCCATACAGAAAGGCAGGAAGTTTTACTTCTCAACAGGATGAAGAAGAAAACAAAAAATAAGAGGAAAACAACGAATTAGGAACTTGTGAAATTGTATCTGCCTCTGGTGATGAGGGAACACTTGGCCCTGCACACCCATGATATTCTAGATCTAGGTGTTGTTGAAGTTCAAATTGCGCCGACCCTTAATGTAATTTTGGAGAACCAACTGAAATATTCTTTGTTTCGAATTTTGAGAAGTTCCTTGATGCTTAAATTGATATTGTTTAGTGTTACAGTTATAGAAATAGAAATTAATAATGTTCAGTTAAATTCATATGTGTTTTTTAGATTAATAATATTTAGTTAATTTCCTATGTGTTTTTCCTAAGGAATAAAAAGATTTAAAGTATTTTTGTTATATTACTTACTTTCCTTCTTATTAAAGAAATTATTATGATGAAATGCAAAATATTGTAGGTCTCATTTCAAATTGAATACTTTATGAGATGGTGGATGAATGGAATAATGTACTGTTAATTGAGTTTTAGTTTTGTTCCTAGCCCTTCAGAACAACAAACAACATTGAACAGAATATCATACCTAATTGAAGTAGTGAACAAAATATCATACTTGATTGAAGTAGTTGGCTAGCAGGGTGAAGCTGGTACCTTTTGTTCATTCATTTGTCTGCATTTTTCTACTGAAATGAAAACGACTAACATGAAAACGACATTTGTTGATGTCATTTTTATGCCAACTTGTTGATGTCATTTTTCTACAAAATTTTGTTGCAAGTCTACAGGTTTTTTGCAAAATTCTCCCTGGTGGATTGAAGAGGGGAAAATTTCCCTGTGATGGATTGAATAGATTGAAGGATTAAAGAGCGGGATTGAATAGGGGGAAATAGGGTGGTGGAATGAACTTGAAGAGGGGGCAGGAGCATAGAAGAGGTGGCAAGAAGAATGGCATGTGGCCTGTTGTGGCAGTTACAAAACTTTTGATATGCATGGGTGCACAAGTTCCTTTTAACATTAAATTGATTTCGAAGTAATGCTAGCGGTAAACTAGCATTAAACTAACATTGATTTCAAATATGGAAGTTACTATCCAAATTTTTAATAAAAATAAAGAAAATCATGCCCTTTTGAATGAAATAAGAGATCAAAATAGAAATTTTACATTAAAATTTGATTAATCACATGATTCCTTTAAAACATTGATTTAAACCTTGAATATAGTAGTTGGTCAAAGAAAATTAATGTTGGGTCAACGCCTATCGATTGCTAGAGTCCCTCTATGCCGAAGGTAGGGACTAATAAGAAAGAAATTAAACAACGATGAGAAATAATGACGAGAAATTGAATTCTAGTACGGGAATACTCAATTGCAGAAAAACATCGTTGTAACCTTAATGTAAAACCTATGTTGCACAAGTTTTGGGTACGTAGGTATATCGGGTACGGGGAACAAGTATTTGGCTAGAAGCTTTGCCCAAATTTACAAGAAACATCAAGTTGGGAGGGACAATAATATAATATAATATAATATATATTAAAAATAAAAATAAAAATAAATAATTTATTTATTTCCATCCAAAACTTGCCAGTTAAATTCCATCTTGCAATGAAATATGTAAAATATTGAAATTTGAAACACTGCCAGAAAAAATCAAAATATTAATCCATCAACAACTTGCCAATGAAATTCCTTACTATCAAAGAAACATGTGGAACTCCTACATCGAAAAAAGGTTATTGTTACTTGATTATTATGTGATTTCATGCAAGACTATTATATTCAATTTCGAAATTCAAGTTTGAAAATTTATAAGATGAAACTGAATAACACGCCAGTCTTTCTCTTTCTGACCATCATTGTAATTTGTTGAATCTTATCATTAAATCTTGAAGATAGGCTTCAACAAAGTAGACTTATTTCCAATTTTTGAACTTCAAGATTTGCAACAGAAGCTGCCAAGGAATTACTGGAAACTATATATATTTTGTTGAAATATTTACTAGATCTCCACATATTTGTTTCTTTATAGATCCCATGCAATCCAACCCCTTGACCTATCATGTATCATTTAGAATATAAACAAGTGGAACCTTATCTGCTCAAAATAGGTACCTAGAAGGTGAAAATTTGCTGAAAATAGGTACCCGAAACGTCAAAATTTGTTGTAGTGAAGCTCTTGAAAAGCTCCAAAGTACCCTTTGAAGCTCCCAACAATTTTGGAAAGTTTCCTACCAGCTCCAAAGCTCCCAGGAGTGCGGGAGCTTAGAGTATGTGCTATCCAATGGCTGAGATCGATACTCATGTTTTATGTGTAGAACGCTTATGAGAAACTCTTAAAGAATTTAAGAGTGGAACATTAAACATTTTCCAAGTTGTAATGATCACTACAGAGGATTTGAGCCACAGAGTGAAGCTCCAACCCACCTTTATAGAAAACGCAAATGAGATAGAGGCAACAGGGTTGGGTAGGGTAGGGTAATTACCTTAACCCCTCAACGTGGAATCTAGATATTCTAGAATTAATAAATAATGTTGATTTTAAAAGCTAATGGTTCATACAAGATCCTGAAAGGATGAAAACCCGTTATTTCGATAGCCCTTCTACAAATTAAAAACCAGAATTTGTCGACGACTAGACTAGGCATAATATTAGTTATTAATATACTAATCCTGCAAATGGAATATATGTTTAAATGTTTCAAACTCGTGGCATATATATTTAAATGTGTTGTGCAATAATTAGACCACATGTAAAAAGAAAAAATCCACAACAATCCATATATAATTCAACTATATATTATGTATTGTGCCACCAAGAGGGTAACTAATTTTCTCACTCGAAAGGTGATTATGTGCTCAAAAACTAAGGTTGAGGTATACCTTTGGTTGTATTTGTAATAACAACAATTTAAAGTATGATTTAAAGGATTTAACTAAAAAGGTGAATGATAACCATGGTTTGAGGGTACTGTTAAAAAATAAAACTACTAGTATAGGAGATTTGAATTTATTTATTTTTTAATTGTTATTTTATGAGAAAATTGGGATTGTGACATGATTGATTGTATTTTTCTTCTCTTCTAGTGAGATATTTGCATTTTTTGAGTACCATATATCTTCATGAAATAACTATTCTCTCACGAATCTTTTGTTCCAAAACTTGGAAGAACTTTGTAGCCTATTTGATTGTCAGCGTTGTCATTGTTGCAAGAATTAAACCATTTAAAAACCCATGATCTATGGCATTTTTCTCCATCATAGCTATGTGGATTTACTTTTGGATTTGAAAATTGATTGGTCCACTAATATAGAGCATAGATCTAAAAAATCTAGGGATGCAGACTATAAATTTTGGTGTTGTAAAATACAGTGGTGGATTAAAGAAAATATTGTTGTATTTGGTGGGCTTGCCCCACGTTGAGATTGTACTCCACACCAACAATATTGACAGACACCGACTCTCTCGGTAATGACTTGCAAGAAGATCGCAGTCTCACCTAAGGTGGCTATGGGTGGTTGCAAAACTAGGTTTATGCAACATTGAGGGACTCCGCGAGGTGGCTTTTACTTTTCCTTTTGTATCTTACTTAGCCTCTTGGCCCACATATCACTATTGAGTTGTATAATTTAACTACTTTCTTTATCACATTTAATTTAACATAAGTATATTGCATAAAAATATAAATAGCACCACCATAACATTTACTAGAAATCAGTGATTCACATCCATAGATAGAAAGTAAACATAATGATACACATAACCACATAATATTGCCCAAACCTCCATCTTCTTTATTAAGGTGAATCTTTTCACTAAATTCAACTTCTCTACCTGCGCACATAGATGTAGGTGATTTGTGCACTAAGCTAAAAAAATTTGCAAGGTCTCTATGCACTTAGTTGTAGAGCCTTTCCTTTGTTACAAAAGATAGATACAAATTATCCTTTGACCATAGAGTTACAGTCTACTTGATGCCTCTTCGAAAAAAAATTAAATTTCCTTATATACATTACATAACTACGAAACCATGGTACACATACCATGGGCTCAAGAAACAATCAAATAAAATCCCAATACACATTACAAAAT
Organism: Pinus albicaulis; assembly: GCA_034641835.2. NCBI lineage: Eukaryota > Viridiplantae > Streptophyta > Pinopsida > Pinales > Pinaceae > Pinus > Pinus albicaulis. The sequence continues at coordinate 45,123 of JAXQQM020086667.1, read as the reverse complement.
TAGGAGCTTTGACCCACCTCGAAGTCCTTATAAAATTGTGTGGTAAATATAACTTCATGGTACTGCGCACACCGATCCTCAAAATATGGAGTCTTTGACCATAATTGAACCAATTAGGTCTATGCCCAACGGGCCCCCAACACTCACATGTGAATCATACTGAGTCACTCAGTTGTTGTGCCCCGAATCTTTGTTGTGATCCTTATGTAGGTGGCATTATATGGCTGAAGTATTTGTGCTACATGCTTTTCCTATATGCGTACTTCTTCTAGTAGTGCCTCTATTGTTGGTTTGATAGTCTTCTGTAACAATTCTTTTCCCCTTTATCATAGCTCCTTGATCCTATCATATACTTGATGCGAAATATGGAGGGCCTCATCCTGCCATGACTAAGTCCTCTCTTTCAAAATATGCTCTCTTCTTCGAAGATCTTCAATATTCTTTTGAAAAGTCTTCCCTTCAGTGATTCTAGTGAGCTTCTATGCAACTGGTAAGGTCCAAATATGCATCCTATGAATATTGGGATCCTCTATAAGTGAGGTACAAATATGTATAGAATTATCTAGTAGTTTTCCATAATATTCCACTGTGTTGGAGATGCCTTGTAGTGTAACTTTTAGATCTATCTCCCTATGCTCAAGTAATTCGAGTGGTGTGAGTGATGTAAAACTGCGTAATTTTCACTTCATACTCAAACTTCATATATTATAACTTATTCTTTGAATCCTTTATTGCGAGGTCGAGCTTCAAAACCTTTTCTGCTGGTGACTCTTCTTCGAAAAATTTTACTTTCAAAACATTACTACAAGTTTTTGTGATGGCATCCTCTAGCTACTGTTTTTCCTGGCATGCTTCATTCCTTTCTTTGATCAACTGGTCAAGTTCCTAATTTAATGAATCTCTTTCCTTCTCCACCTCAATGCTTAACAACGAAGTGCATTTTTCTCTATCGTTCAGTTCAACTTTTATAACTTCATGAAATCGTTCAATATCAGAGTCATAAGTGCACCAATGTCATATTAACACGGTCCCACCCTCTTTCTTGCTCTATTTCTTCATGGGATTTGAATTGTAATTCTCTTGCCGGTATCTTCATATTCCTTAATCCAAATTTTTCTCTATCCATCGCTCTGATTGTAGTAGCTAGCCCATCTGTTTTGGTTGTCTCGCTATCTACGCTAGTACCTTTAACTCTGGAATGCCTTACTGAACATCTGTCAAGAGTGTTCTATAGAAATAATTGAATTTTAGGTCCCTATATTACTAGTTTAGTCCCTTATTATTATTAGTGTAGCCCCCTTATTGTTATTGTTGTACCCCTGTAACCCCAATATTGTTATTATTGTGCCCTTACATTATTATTGTTAGTCAATGAGATTACATTGTGGGTCTCATGGACCTGTATATATATATGGTTTTATCATTTTGCATCATCCTGCATCTTTGTTCATTTATGTAATTTGGCTGAGGTTTCCTCAATGCTATTGATTTCTATGTTTTATCTTCTTTTTCTGTTTTGGAGTTGAAGCCATAACACGGTACCAGAACAGATCTCATGGTTTCGTTGTCTAAAAGGTCATCGGAATTTCGCTATGATGCTGTCAAGGTCTGCAAAAGAAATTTTTTTATAGAGCGAAGAAGAAATCCTGAGGAATATCACAGAAAAATTTCAAATATTTGTTCACAAATTTATATACATCCTGCAAACATGGATTTTTGTAGGCTCCAATCTGAATCCCAAATGTACTATCATAATTTTCGCTATAACATTTTTTCTACGAGTTTTCAGAAGCTAAAATTTTCACAGAGGAACGTCATGGAAAAACTTCAGAGCTTGATTCGCAATATTTCGGAGATAGGGTCTGTGGAAGTTAGGGATTTTGTAGGCTCCTGAATTTCATCTTAAAGAGCTGATCGTCGTAAAATGGTCATAACTCTCTCTATAAGCATTGGATTAAAATTCTGTAAAAATTTGCCACAAGTGCATGGACTATAGTTTCCTCAGTATAGATTTCAGATCCAAAGGAGGAAAAAATGACACATGGCATGCTGTACAAAGTCACTCTACTAAACCAGTCCATAATTAGGTCATTTTGGGAGATTTGGGATAACTTTGTCTTGAAGAATCCAAATCAGGTTATACCTCTAGAATTTGAAAGAAGATTCAGAGGGCTATGATAGGCCCAATTTCAGATATTGAATATGCGAAATCACATAGATAATTTAGTTTCAATATCGAGCTCCTAAAAAGTAAGAAAAGCGTGTGTATTTTTTTCTAATTACATAAGTCTCGTTTGAAAAAAATTAGTTTTAATTTATTCCAAGGGCATATTGAAGAATAGATATCAGTATTTGGTTTTAAAATGACCCCAAAAAATAATTCAAAACCCATTAAGCCTTCAGAAGGCGCTACTATGAATCATGAAGATGAGGAAATGCAACATGAGATATAAAAATTAAAAGAGAAGTGCACCAAATTTTGCTATCGCAAAGAGAAACAAAAAATTAGATGGATGGTTTGAAGAAAGGCATGGAAGCTAAGATGAATGGTTTGGAAGCTAAGATGGATGGCATGGGAGTTGGCATGGAATCTAATATGGATGACATGGAAGCTAAGATAGATGAAAATATGAAAGACAATATGGAAAACATGAAGAATGATCTAAAAGTAGACATTGAATGTTTGGCAATGTTGATACAAGAAACATTTCCTAATCACGAAAAGATAGTAGAGGAAACTCATGATGAGAACAAAATAAATGTTAATCGTGATTTCATAAACTCTAATGTTGGATGGAAGAACCACCATATTCCAAATATGGATATGAGGAAGCTTGATGGCAAGGACCCCGTAACATGGATACTATAGATGGAGCAATATTTTGATCTCAATAATATGCAAAACACACAAAAGGTATGCATTGCAACTATACATTTACAACAAAATACATTTTTAGGGTATCGATGGCTTTTCTCCCGTAAAAATATTTTCACTTGGTCAAGTTTTACAGAGGAAATGATAGCACATTATGACGATACAAAACGCAACACCTTATTTAGCCAATTTATAAATCTCAAATAAAAGGGTTCAGTAGTGGATCACATTGAGGACTTCCAAAAATTGAATATAAGGGTAACTAATATTCCAGAGGAACACACGATTGATGTCTTCATAGGGACTTTAAAGGATAACATCCAACATGAAGTTCGCGTTTGGGAACCTGATTAATTGGAAAAGACATTCAGGTTGGCATGAAAATTTGAATGTAAAATTATGGCAACTAGGAAGCCTACCACTCACATATATAAAGATGGAAGTGTTGCTACTCCTAGACTTCCACAACCTACAAGGTTGACACCATAACAATTGGAAGAAAAAAGAGAAAAAGGGCTTTTCTACAATTGTAATAGAAAATACACTAAAGGTCATAAGTGTATTGAGAAGAAATTATTTTACATAGATTGTGAAGAGGAAGAAGAAAATGAACAAGAATCTTCAAAAGAAGAGGATATACACTAGGAACCAACCCTAGAAGATGAATAAATGAGTTCGACCATATCATGTAATGCACTAGCAGGAATTACCACTCCTCAAACTATCAAGATAGAAGGACATATCAAGAAGAAAAAGGTAATAGTGTTGATTGATTCAGGTAGTACCCATAATTTTATTCATTGTAAGGTAGCCAAGGAATTGAATTGTTTCCTGTACCCAACACTAGAATGTCAAGTGATGGTTGCAAATGGAGGAACTATAAATTGATGTGGAAAATGCCATAATATAAGGCTCACCATGGGGGAATATGTATTGTGTAGTCCAATGTTTTCCATTCCAATGGGATGTGTTGATGTTGTACTAGGAGTACAATGGTTACAATCTTTGGGGATAGTAGTAATTAATTTTCAAGAACTTTTCTTGAATTTTTTTTCAAAAGGAAAGGAAGTCAAATTACGGGGCATCACAGGGAAGCCGGGAAAGATAATAATCTCTAATGTCATGCCAAAGATTCTAAAGAAATAACAACGAGGCGTAATTGCACAATTATGCTCACTAGATGTTCCAACATCAAAATCATCTATTTCTTCATACCTCCAAAAAGTCTTGGACAATGATTCCAAGGTGTATAAACTTCAAAAGGACTCCCACCTATTTGTGATCATGATCATGCTATTCATTTGATTCCAAGAAGTGTTCCTCCAAACATCAGGCCTTATAGACATCCTTATGTCCAAAAGAGTGAAATTGAACGTATGATTGCAGAAATGTTAGAGGTTGGTATAACTCAACCTAGTCAAAGTTCTTTCTCTGCTCCAGTAGTATTGGTGCACAAGAAGGATGGATCATGGCGCATGTGTCAAGATTATAGGGAGCTCAATAAGCTCACCATTAAAGATAAATTTCCCATTCCTATGATTGATGAATTATTGGATGAATTACATGGAGCAATTTATTTTACCAAGTTAGATTTTGGTTCAGGATATCATCAAATTAGAATGAAGACTGAAGATATTCTGAAAACATCATTTCGAACACATGAGGGTTATTATGAATTTTTGGTCATGCCTTTTGGCCTTACCAATGCACCTTCTACATTTCAAGGGTAGATGAATTCCATTTTCAAACCCTTCCTTAGAAAATTCTTGCTAGTATTTTTTGATGATATACTAATCTATAGTAGCTCTTGGAAGGATCATGTTCAACATGTTGACAGGGTTCTCAAACTATTGTAGGTGAAACAATTATATGAAAAAACATCCAAATGTTTCTTTGAAGTACAGGAGGTGGAATATCTGGGTCATATTGTATCTCACGAGGATATGAAGGTAGACTCGAACAAAATTAAAGCCATTAAGGAATGGAAATTCCCCACAGCCATAAAGTAGTTGCGAGGATTTCTCGGGTTAACAGGGTATTATCAAAATTTTGTTAAGAATTATGGGAGAATAGCAGCACCTCTAACAACATTATTGAAGAAAGATGCATTTTCATGGATTCCTGAAGCAACTAACGTCTTTGAACGTCTTAAAGAGGCAATGTGCCTAGCACTAGTCTTAGCTACGCTAGACTTCACAAAAACCTTTATTGTGGAATGTGATGCCTCAGGAAATGGAATTGATGTTGTTTTAATACAAGAAGGAAGACCCATTGCTTTTGAAAGTCGTCAAATCAAAGGAAAGTATTTACAAAAGGCTATTTATGAGAAGGAAATGTTAGCAATACAACATGCACTAAAGAAATGGCGACCTTGCCTAATGGGAAGACACTTCAAGGTAAAAAAACAGTGTTACTGATGAAATAGGTAACCACACTATTACCTACTTTTTTTGGTAGCATAAAAAGCACCCGATTTTGAAAAGTGGTGATGTAGAATCACCGTTTTTTTTTTTGGAGCACATTTTCGACACTCTAATATTATTATTTATGAAGTATGAATATTTTTTTTTAAATTTTAGTGATTTTAATGCTAATTTTGAAACGTATTGATGCAACATCATTTTTTTTTTTTAGAGCGGTGATTTTAATGCTAATTTTGAAACGTATTGATGCAGCATCAACCTTTTTTTTTTAGAGGTGATTTTCATGTTGGTAATAAAACAAAAAACTTATATATATATATATATATATATATATATATATATATATATATATATATATATAAACAATAAAAAAACCAATAAAAATGTAAAAAAAAACAAAAATATTCGAAAATTATCTCAAAAGAAATGACAAAATTTGAAAAAAAAACCCCATAATTTAAAGAAAAAAAAACAAAAATTAACCAAAAAAATTAAAAAATTAAAAAACATCAAAAACATTTTTTTCTAAGTTATTAAAAAAAACCATATAGTTAAAAAAAATTTAAATAGAAAATTTAAAAATAATTTAAATTACAAAATTAAAATTTAGATAAAAAAAAAAATACAAAAAAGAAAAAATTAAATTTAAAAATTTTAATTAAAATAATAATAATAAGAAGAAAAAAAATACTAATTTTGAAATTAACAAAAAAAACAAATTAAAAGAAAAAAAGAAAATTGAAAATTGAAAAGGAAAATTAAAATAAAAGAATTAAAATGAAAAAAAACTATCATTAAAAAACAAAAGAATTGAAAAAAACCACGTGCAAAGAATTAAAAAACAAATATCCATAAATTTACTGTTTTTTCTTTAAATGAAACAATTTCTAAATTTTAAAAATGAAAAACGAAATAAACTAAAAGATTAAAAAAAAATTAAAATTAAAATTTAATAAATAAATTTTAAATTTTAAAAAATAATTAATCTAAAATATTAAATTTAAAAACAAAATTAAAAAAAAAAATAATAATTAAAACAATTTAAATTTAAATTTAAAATAAAAAATTTGAATTAAAAATCAACTAATTTTAGATTGTTTGAATTTAAAAAAAATCAAATTAAAAAAAAAATAATCATGGTGGCGCCGCCAATCGGCCTCCTGCCCAGGTGGCGGCGGAGGACGGCTGTTGGGCGAGAGGCCGATTCCAAGAATTGCCCTGAGGCCGATTCCGGGAATCGCCGTGAGGCCGATTCTGGGAATCGCCCTGCTACGACGCGAGAGGCCGATTTCGGGAATCACCCTAATGCTGATTCCAAGAATTTCCTTGAGGCCGATTCCGGGAATCACCCTAAGGCCGTTCCGGGAATCGCCCTCTCGCCGCGGGAGGCCGATTCTGGGAATCGCCCTCCGGCAGCAGGAGGGCGATTCCCGGAATCGCCCTCCCGTCGCGGGAGGGCGATTCCCGGAATCAGCCTCAAGGCAATTCTCAGAATCGGCCTCTTGACGCAGGAGGGCGATTCTCAGAATCAGACTCCCGCCCGGCAGCCGGCCTCCACCACCACCCGGGCGGGAGGCCAATTGGCGGCGCCACCATGATCAAAAAATTCTTTTTTTTTTTTAATTTTTTTAATTTTTAATATTCTTTTTTTTTTTAATTTGATTTTTAAATTCAAAAAATTTAATTTTTTTTTTTTTTAATTTAATTTTTATATTTAAAATTTAATTTGTTTTTTTTTTTTTTTTTAATTCATTTTTTTTTTTTTTAATTTTTTTTTTCTAAATTTTGTTAAATTTTTTTATTAAATTTTGTATTTCTTTTTTATTTAATTGATTTTTTTTTTCATATTTTTATTTTTATTATCAAATTTTATGTTGAGTTTTTTCATTTAATTGTTTAAAATTTAGTAAATTTTGTATCCTTTTTTGTAATTTATTTGAATTTAATACTTTAAAAAAAAATTATTATTATTTTTTTAATTACATAAAATTTTTATATTTTTATTATTTCAATTAAAATTGTGTATTTAAAATTAATTATATATATATATATATATATATATATATATATATATATAAACTTAATATTTTCAAATTAATTTGCTTTTTGTTTTATTTTTTATTTAATATATTTCTTTTAATTTAATTTTTTCAAATTTTCAATTTTAATTGATTTTTAAAGTTTTTTAACTTTTCATTTTAACAATGTTTTTTTTTCTTTATATTTAAAATTTATTTTTTATTTCAAAATTTATTTGTTTATTCATTTATTTATTAAAATTTAATTTATTTTTTAAAATCTATTTGTTTCTTTAATATATATTTTTTTAAATTTAATATTTTTATTGTATTTTATTTTTAATTAATTTTTCATTTTTTTGCTTTTAATTTCAATAATGTTTTTTTTTTTTTAAAGTTTTGAATTTATTAAAATTTAATATATTTCTTTAAATTTAATTTTTTTATTTTAAAATTAAATTTTTTTTTTTCTAATTTAATAAACATTTTCTTTTTATAATCTAGATTTAATTTCTATATTTTATTTTTTATAATTTCTTTCCTTTTTTAACTTGTTTTTTTTTTAATTTAATATTTTGTTTTTGTTTTTATTTTATTTATTTTTTTATTTCTATATATTTTGAAATTTTAATCTTTAATTTCTTTATATTTTTTTTCTTAAATTTTAGGTTTTTTTAAATGTTTGAATTAAAATTTTTATTTTTATTTTGTTTTTATTTTTTTATTCCTATATATTTTTAAATTTTAAGCTTTAAAATGTTTTTATTTTTTAAATTTATTTTTTTTCTTAAATTTTAGGTTTTTTTTAATGTTTGAATTTTAAAAATTAAAAAATGTTATTTCTATTTTTAAAAATGTAAAAAATATGACACATTTTTTTTTTTTTTGTTATTCCACCATCAATTGGTTTTGTTTTGAGGGTGTTTTTTCAATATTTTTTTCAAGAAACAATTTTGTTTTTAGCATAATTTTATAAAATGTTGAAATTTGACCTTCAAAAAAAAAACCAAGTGCATTTTGGAATACACTTTTTTTTTTGGGGGTGTTTTTTCATGTTTTTTGAGTCTTTTTGGGTTAGAGTTCCCGTTTTGAGGTCAGGTTACCTATTTGATCGGTAACATTGTTAAAACTAATCATGATAGTATTAAACACTTTTTAGAACAAAGAATATCTTCAAAAGAGCAGCAAAAATGGGTCACAAAGATGTTGGGTTATGACTTTGAAATAATCTACAAAAAAGGGAAGCTAAATTTTATTGCAGATGCACTCTCAAGAAAGAATGAAGAGGTGGAAGCATTTCTTTGTGCCATTTCTATTATCCAACCAGCTTGGATAACTGAAGCAAGGGATGAATGGAAGAAGGGTGAAGAAGTGTGAACACTCATTCAAAAGTTGCAGCAAGATCCTAGTACATCTGATACATTTAGTTGGAAAAATGATTCCTTATGGTACAAGATCGCTTATATCATTGTAAGAATTCCCAACTAAAACAAAATATTCTTTTGGAATTTCACACTTCTCCTTTACAAGGACACTCAGGATTCTTAAAAACTTACCACAGGGTGAAGAAATATTTTTTTTTGGATTTCCTTAAATCTGATATTCAAAAGTTGTGGTGGAATGTTTGGTTTGCCAACAAATTAAATTTGAGACAATTAAGACCCCGGGTCTTCTACAACCTTTATCCATTCCAGGTCAACGTTGGGAGGATATTTCAATGGATTTTATCACAGGTTTACCTAAGTTCGAAGGAAAGAGTGTCATCATGGTGGTAGTTGATAGACTTACCAAGTATGCACACTTTTGTGCATCATCTCCTCCATTTAAATCAAGTATATTTTCTACTACATTTATGGACACAATTCAAAAGCTACATGGAAACCCAAAGATTTTTGTGAGCGACAAAGATCCCATTTTTACTGGAAATTTTGGACGGAGTTATTTTCTTGTTTGGGTACTAAATTAGCTCATAGCTCGTCTTACCATCCTCAATCCGATGGTCAAAATGAGATAGTGAATAAATGTTTGGAAGGATATCTTCGTTGTTTTCTATCTGATAAACAAACACAATGGGTCAAGTGGTTACCTCTCGCTGAATGGTGGTATAACACTTCTTTCCATACTGTAGAAAAAATGACCCCATTTATGGAATTTTATGAATATCATCCACCATCCATCGCATCATCTTTAAGAGAAAATTCTAAGGTTCAAACAGTGGAAGATCACATCGAGCATCAACAAGAAGTTCGCTAACTCTTCAAGGATAACCTAAATTTGGCACAAAATCGAATGAAAAAACAGGCAGATCAACATCGCACCAAGAGAAGTTTTGATGTAGGAGACTGGGTATTTTTACGGCTACAACCATACAAAAAAATGTCCCTCAAGCAAGCTAAGAAGGATAATAAATTATCGCCAAAGTACTATGGTCCTGACAAGGTGTTGCAAAAGGTTGGTACTATGGCATACAAATTGGAGCTTCCTGCTTCTTCGCAAGTGCATCGAGTTTTCCATGTTTCATGCTTAAATAAGGTTATAGGTGAAAATATTCTAGTTCAAACAATATTGCCAGAACTTGATGATGAAGGGAAAATCATATTGGAACCTGAAGCGATCACGGAAACAAGAACTCGACAGCCACGAAATCGATCAATTTCAAAGTATCTCATGAATTGGAAGAACTTACCCACTGAAGATTCTACACCCAGAGCTACTCAAGCATTGAGGACAACACTTTTTTGGAGGGCCATGTTAGGTTTCTATATTGCTAGTTTAGTCCCTTATTGTTATTAGTGTAGCCCCCTTATTTTTGTTGTTGTACCCCTGTAACCCCAATATTGTTATTATTGTGCCCTTACATTATTATTGTTAGGTCGGCTAGGATTATATTGTGGCCCCATGGACTCCTATATATAGAAGGAGGTTTTGGTCATTTGTATCATACAAGAATTGTTCAGTTATGTAATGTATTGGAGGTTTCCCCCTCGAAGTGGCTTATTTCTAGGGCATTGATCTCTCTTTTCTTCTATTTTTGGAGCTAGTTTCATAACATTGAAGTTGTTCCATGTCTTTGATGTTACTTCCTAGACCTTTTCTCTAATTTCATCAATGTCCTCATCAGAGAGGAGAAGTGGTATTGTGCCCTTATATTTTTCTGCCTTCCTTTTCTTCCTTCAGCTTTCCATTTCCGCTGCAAGTGTCCTATTTTTTATAATGAACAATGATTCCTCTGTTGGGTATGTCTCACTAAAAGGGTCATGGGTACGTTGTTCCTTCTCTAGCTTTGTCTCTTATGCGTCTATTCCTTTGCCTTTTCCAGTTGGTCTCGCATGTTGCACAATGTCCTCCTCTTCTTCATTGTCTTCTATGGTTGGAGTCATCCACTCTTTCGACCACTACTCTACTATCTCAAGAAGGTCATCTTCGGTGACTGAATATGGTAGAGGATGCCATGTCTCCATCAGATCCTTCCAAGCCTTCACATATATCCTATGAAAGTCTTCCTTAAAATTTGCGATATTGCGATAATGTTAAAAAAAACTTGGTGACAGCTTGAGATGCTGGTTCACCACCATTGGAAAGTCCATTTCTAGTAGTACAAAGAAAATCCTATTCTCCTATGTGTGCGACGGATCCTCACAGCTTCACATAAATTTTCTTCAAGTGTGGAAAACTATGATTCCCTCGACTCCTTCCATGCTAATAGCAAGATGATCAAGATCAACCATGCATAGTGAAATTTCTTGCCCACCTCTTCTGACTCGCCACAGTCCTCCAAACATTTCTTGGATAAGTATCAAGCTCAGTTGAACTGAAATCCTTTACTAAACTGTGTGGCTAAGTAAACCACAGTCGCGGGGACTTTGTTTTCTCTACACTTCCACATTATTTTCCTGGCTAATATGTGTGCGATGAAGAGCACACCTTGGTCATTGGTGGAATTAATATCATAACCTCGCGACTCCTTGATTATCCCCTACTTATCCTTCATGGTTTTAACTACTATGTTGCCTTGATTTCTGCCGATGAACTCTTCGGCAGGGTCTTTTCCTTGATAGGGAAGCCCTGTAATCCTATATATAAACATTTCAAGAATCAATATCCTCTCCCCCGACTAGAGGCACCCCTCATGCACTAGTACACGTAACTGTTTAACACATATTGTGTTGATGGCACTTCTATTGAAGTGTGGCACATTTAACATGTTCATCAAGCCCGATCTTTGCAATCCCTCAGCCCACTGGTGTGGCCCCAACCTTCTAACTTATCTATCTGGATAGTAGACCTGATGTAGGTAGCTTCCCCACTCGAACTGTGGAGACTTAATCGGTTCATTGAATTCCCAATCCTCCATCTTCAATTATGGGATTTTCCCGAGTGGTTCTCTTTCAAATGGAACCTTTTTTGGTAGCAGCGGTGTGAAAGTGCTGAATTTCACGTTTTTCGGGTCTTTAACCCAGTTGTCACTCGACTTACTTGGTGGAAAATATGGTGGAAATACAGAATGAATTTCAGCCTCCTCTGTATCCATCTGCTACATCTCGGCTTCCTCCTCATTGTCATGGATTTGGTCCGGTTCTTTCTGTTGCAATGTTTCTTTGCCTTCTCCGCATGTTTCTTATCCTACTTGTTCTTCATGCGTTTTTCTTTTGCTACCTTCTTTCTTTGGCATGTCCTTACTCCAAAGGCTTCATTTGGTCTCTTTTGTTGTCTTCTTTGCAGCTCTTCTTCCATGGTTACTTGTTCTCATGGTGACCTCGTCCACCTTGGGGATACAGGTACACTTGGTATTGTAGATTTACCAACCTAGGTGTCGATGATACCTGTTAGCCCTTTCTTTACAAACTCCCTGGAAATCCCTTCGAAACATCTCTCAGACATGCAACAACACTCTTATCACACATTTTTTCACAAATTCTCAAACTGAATTCTCAATATAGAAAAGTGTACACTATGGAGTGAGACATAGCTCTTATACCAAAATTGGATTTCAAACCCCATGATAGGTTAGATATTTTTCATTTAATGTATATATGGTGCTAGATCCGACAATTTTTCTTCATAATTTCTTTTCTCCCGTGCCTCTTAACAAGAATTTTATTTTAACAAAAACTTTTTCCTTCCAACAGTCATATTTATAGCGAATTTAGATGCATCCCTTTCTATGTCACAATATTCCTTCCTTCATCGTGGTTATTTCATACTTTCACATACTCCTGAATATCATGCATTAATCTCCACTTGGCGAAGTCTGCTTCTGCAGAGTAGTTTGTAGTCCAGTCCGCAGTTTCAACTACATGTGGCACTAAGAATCTTCTCCTTTTTTCTTTTAGTGTGAAGCTCCAGGGAGAGAGTTGTCCCTATAAGCCTTGAATCTGGTAATGTGCCTATCATGCTACAATTTTTCCCTTTCCTTTTGCACTTGCTGATGAAAAACTAATATAAACATGTCTTCTTCCATAGCAAGAAATTGTGGCATCCTTTCCTCCATTATATCAGAGTCTTCTATATCTGTGAAGGCTCCAATTTTCAAACTTGGAATAATGTACTCCATAGGCATGATTGCTTCTTGTCCATATACCAACTTAAAAGGTGTCTTTCCTATCAATTTCTTGCATGTTTTCCTATATTCCCATAACACCACTAGAATACTTAGATCCCATTAATTCTTGTTCACATTGCATACTTTTGTGAATGCATTCTCCAAAATATTATTGAAGGCTTTGACTCTCCCATTCACTTGGGGATGATGTGGGGAAATTTTCTGATGGTATACTTGGATTTATTCTGCCAGCACCTTAATAGTCTTATGAAAGAAATGTGAACCCCAATCACTTATCAATATCTTTGGACACCCAAATCTAGACAAAATATATTCAAATATGTACTTCGTTGTCCTATCTACATCACAAATTTTGTTTTTTTAGCCTCATCCACCTCGTAAAATAATCAGTTGTAGTGATTATGTATCTTGTGTTAGCCTTCTTTATTGGTGGATTAATAGGTCCAAAAAACTTGATAGCCCATTTGTCGAATGCTTGAAACGTCACTTGTGGATTTAATGTAATTTTGTCTCTTTTGGATGGCCTTCTTGTTCTTTGGCATACATCAAATGCTCGAAAAAAATCTTCTGCATGAGCTTCTGCCATAATACTCTATCGTTCATGTTCTGGGGTGTATCTGTGTAGTATTTCATCTGGTCCCATTTTCTACAAGTGTCCTCCAATAAAAAAAAATCGATTGTTTTAACTACATACTCCTTCTTTTACTAAGTAGTGTACTTCGTGGGTGCCATTCCTATTGCATCAAACTTAATAATATATGCGAAGTGATCATCCGTGAACCTGATTGTGAATAAATATGCATCAGGAAGGTTATCCTCGATACTTCTGGGTTCTTCTCCTATCTCCAATCTCAATAAATGATCAGGCCCGACATTCAATCTTCCTGGTTTGACTACATCTTATTCTTCAATCTCATTATAGCACTCTAGTGCTTTCTCTAACTGCACGGTCCAATCTAGCTACTTCCATGTTAGCAAAGTTGTGTTCTTAAAAACCTTTTCTTTGACTTTATGAAAATATGAATCTATATAGAGACAATCATCTTCAAAGGTAAATGTTAGTATGAACCATTTAACCAAATCTGTCTAGTTTTTAGTTCCATATCGTAATTATGTCTCAAGATACCAATTCATAGGAATCATTTCCAGTGTGTGGATAAACCCATGTACCCACTTTTATTCTAGAATTTCTTTCCAAAGTGAAGGGAAAAAATGAATATGCTCATGGGGTTCAACCTTAACATCATACTTTAATTTGACTCATGTATTTACTAGCCCAAATCTGACCCACATCATCCTTCAATACTCCTCCCAACTTCCTATATTCCTTTTATGAGTACCCCACCATCTAGCAGGTGTAGACCTCAAGGCTACATCAAAATATTGAAACCTTTGTTCTTCTGGTATTTCTCTTTCATATTCATCAAGAAAAAGGCTGACATATCCTATCCCATCATAATAAGGAACAATACATACATATGAAGTTATGCAGTGAAGTGACTTTGTGATTCTGGCACATTGTCTGGTAGATACTTCATTTATCCTGTTCTTCCAATTTTCTAGTTCTTCCTCAGAATCTGAAGTACAATAAATCTCTTGTTTCCCCATTCTCCTCTTATGTTGATGTAAAATGTTCACTGCACATATATCTCTTTATGGTACTTCTTTATCAGTGTGTTTTTGTATTAAAACAACCCCCCATTTTTATAAATAAATTGCATAGAAAGAAAAATGGGGACCCTTTTAAATAATTCTTAGGATTATTTTTATTTTAGAAATAAAACTTAGAATTTGAGTCTATTAGACTAAAAAAAAATGTTCTTAAAAAACATAATAAAATCATAAAAAGTTTTTCAAATAACCCATAAAGGACTAAAATTAAAAGAGGCAGTAACTAAATCACTGAAGTGTAAATCACCGAAACAGAAAACGTCGATATGCGAAATTGCGAAACGCTGATATGCAGAACTACGAATCGTCGATGTACTAAGTTGCGAAGTACGTTATGTAACCGATACCGATATCACAATTTGTCATTTGACATATGCCGATATCACATTTTGTCATTCAACAGACAAGCCATTGCAATATTTCATCGTCGCATGTCGAACATTGCTGCAAAATGTCAAAACTCGCTAATCATGAAAAATATGATTTATAGATCCTGATAAGGTATCAAAGGTAAAATTCACATGAAGCCCATGCTATCAATTTAATGATAATTTAGGTGTTTTATGATCTCAAGGTTTGCAATCGATTTTATAATTATTTCAAGTTTAATACCAAGGATTCCCATTATGCATGAGTTAAGGTGATACAACAGGTAATAAAATTTGGCGTGATCTTAGCTTATGCTCTCTAGTTTTCTTTCAACAGGGTAATTCATGAAACATAGGCATACATGGATGTCGAGGTTGATTAAATCTTGAAGGAAGACCGCCACCCCACCTCAGTTAGTTGTTCAGTTAGAGGAAGATCACGAGATGGCTCCCTTAGTGTAATATTCCCAATTTTTCACATGATATTTGGAAAATTAAAGTTCTTAATAAACTTAATTAATTAAGTAAATAAAAGGGTGGGGGGACCCATAATCCTCAAAGATGAATAAAATCCACATTTTTATGTGTCTATGTGGATATTTCAGATCTAGATCTACATAATGGAGTAGTAGAGCAACTACTTAATGTGAAAGGAGTGAAGATCATGTCTCATTAATGAGATAGATCGTGGAGTTTAATACAGTCAACTAAGATCCTGGAACGGATCAAAAATAAGATCATAGAGAATTTATGATGATATTATGGAGGAGTGTTGCATTTAATGCACACAAGATGGAGAGGGTGATCATTGCATTCACACATGATGGAGATCATGAAATGACAGTGCAGTCAACATCGAGACCTATTTCCACATGTACAACGCAATTATGAGGAGGGTCAAGAAATGAGAAGGCTCATAATCTATATAAATAAGATGAAGTCACACTAGAAGGATGTTGAAGATTATTTTTGATGTATGATATGTTTAGATCTGGAATTTTCATGTTACATTGAATGCTTTCTTTGACTATTTAGCTAAGATTGAAAGTGTTGTTTAGCACTGGGTGTTCTTGGTCGGGAATCTCACCTCTTT
Source organism: Pinus albicaulis (assembly GCA_034641835.2). NCBI lineage: Eukaryota > Viridiplantae > Streptophyta > Pinopsida > Pinales > Pinaceae > Pinus > Pinus albicaulis. The sequence goes on along the minus strand of JAXQQM020086667.1, from coordinate 29,112 downwards.
CCTTGTGTGATCTCTTGGGAGATGATTGTACTTAATTCATTATCAGGCATTGGTGCCATATTATTCCTACTTTCTGCTGAACATTCATATTTAGAAATTGCACATTTCTGAAGAGAAGTTTGAGAGGAGGAGGTTGTCCTTTAATATTTCAGTTGAGGAACCAGTGAAGGATTCATCCTATCACCTCGAGCTTCAAGATCAGCCTTCCAGTGATTCAGATCTATATCAGGCATCAAACCATCTATTATTCATCTCCCAGCAGTAGCAATCCCCTCGAGAATTTTGCAGTCCATTCTTGTAGATCCAAGGGAGAAGGGAAGTTTCTAGCATTTTAGCTAGTAATCTAGTGGAGGACCATTCCTTCACATTTTATACATTATTTCCATAATTTTTGAGCTATATTTCATATCTTAGCAGTAGGCTAGAGAGCTTGCTTCCTTTATAGTGCAGTTTTCATGAGAAGTTGTGTAGCAGCAGCTGCAACCTTCTTTAGAGGATTGAGGAGCTAGATCTTGAGCTTCTAGCTTGTGGATATAGAGAAGGGATCAACCCTTCAAGCTTAGATCTGATATTGTGACATATTTCAACCATCTATTTTTCAGATCTAGCTTTAGATCTGCATAACCCAGTAGTAAAAGGATCAAACTCTAGGAGGGTGATTTTGCAAAGTTGTAGATTTGGAAAATCCTTTCTGGGTTATCTTGGGTATCCATCATAGAGCCCAGATCTTGAATCTTGGCATCATCAGAGCTCCAGATTTCCATAGATCTGCATCTTCCTTTTCAGCCTACTTTCATATTTTCATATTTTGTTGAAGGGACAGTGCAATATTTTCTTCCATCAGCTCTCTAGTTACACAGTGCTAGTTGTAGCATGTTTGCAAGGTGATTCTAGGCCATCCCTTTGGCTAGATCCATGCATATTTTGTACATTGTGTAACCCAATCTTCTCCTATATAATAAAATGGCTCAGATTGTATGTATATTCTGATGTTTGTCTTTAGATATATTTTTTACTTAGTTGCAGTTCTTATATTGTGTTTCAATATTACTGCATTCTCCCTTTTGGGATATTACAGTGGTATCAGAGCATGATCTTTGGCTCAGCTTGTGGAAATTTTGACAACATAAGAAAATCAGATAGTAGAGATCTACTATGGAAGGATTACATTTTTCTTCATCTTTCTTTAGATCTACGAAGGATCTCTCTAAGGAGATCAATGAAAAAAGAAGATAAAGGCAAAGAGAAACCTCAAGAAGGTTTCAAGATGAAGGAGGTCCCAACACTTCTTTTCAGCAACAAATAAGGTCGGAGAAGCAAGGAGCTTCACATTATTCCACATAGATCCAATTTCATTGAGAAAGAGGATTGTTTTGAATATGATGAAGGCTTGGGGTATGAGACCCTAAGTGAATATCTATCTAAATACAAGTCACAACCTAGAGCATTGATGGAGAATCTCTCTCTCCAACAGTTTCTGCAACTCAAAGAAGAGAGGAGATCCAGAAGCAACATAGAAGAAAGAGGCATAGATTCTTATTGCCTACATTTGATGGATCTTCCACAAGAACCTTGAGGGATTAGAGGGAAGAATTATTTAAATTCTTTCTGAAATATCCTATATCATAAAGAGAGGTTGTGGAGTTTGTAGCGCTGCACCTTGAAGGTGAAGCAAGAAAATGGTGGTTCAGTTTCTTGTCACACATGAAAGTTTCTGCTTATGTAGATTTTATTCAAATACTGAAGGAAATATATGGTAGAAAGAAACCAGATGCATCTCACATAATGACATCTCCCATGATCAAGGAGATAGTGCATGAAGATTCAACAAAGGATGATCTCATTATCACTCAAAAGGAGGAGCCTCTACCACCACTAGCTGGAGATGTGCTTACATCAAGAGGAGGATCACTTGCTTCTTTGCAATATGGTATTGAGTTCTTGAGATTTGGAGCCCCATGCATGATTGATGAGATGCATGAGGAGGAGGAGACAAATACTAGTGCTGGCACACGTGTAGAAGTACATCCATCACTCTTACCAGCAGTTTGAGAGACCTTTGCACCATAAGAGGAAATTCTTGTGTTCTTGCAAGATGTTTCTGAATCTCAGTTGATCCAAGGTATCAATACAATTTCATCTCATATTGTTTCAGTACCTCTTATTGAAACTTATGAGGGAATTCCATCTGGGCTATTGCATGACCAAGGGTTAGAACATCATGCTGATTTGGAGCAGAATTATATCACTGCAGAAAGTATCCTTGATCTAATCAAGGAAGAGATGAAAAACCATCCTAGTTTGTCATGGATGAACTACATTCAACCTCTTGAATTGAAATGTGGAGTTTCAGAAAATGGGATGAGTATGACCCTATCTACAATGGCTGGCTATGAGTTCAACATTATGCCTTGCTTTGAGACAGCACATGTATCACCTTGTAGATCGACAACGCTATTAATGAGTAGCAGTGAAAAGAGGAGGACCCATTCCTTATAGGAGCAATCACATGGCAGCTTCATTCATGAAGCAATGGAGTAAAAGATGATATATGGTAGACATCTTGAGATGAGAATTTTTTTCTCCTTTCTAGATGACACTTTCTCAATGAGCATCTCACAGCTCAAAGAGAAACTTCTACCGGCAGTAGATCCAAAAAATTATTGGTTTTGGAGGGCCATTGATGAGAATAAGGTCTCATGGAGAGATCTAATTGGAGGTGCATTTCAAAATATCATGGAGTGCAAATATTTTCATCAGTTTGAGGAGGTTGCTCTCCTACAATGGGAGGATGCCAAGTATTTGCAGAATGAGATTCATCATCCACATTGGGATGAATGTTTGATAGTATGGAGCAAGGGTTTCCAAGCCACTTGCAGATCTATGATACAGGCCAACAAGAAGCATGGTTGCGCTGTTTTCTCTTGGGTGAGTATGGATACCACTCAATGAGTCATAATTTTCTGATACATGCCTTACACATCACTGGGAGAATGCAGAGGAAGAAGGCATGGTTAGTTTGGTTTTTGATGAGAGAGTTTGGACATCACATGTTACATCACATGTCCATGTATTTATTCTTGTTTGGGATATGTCTCATATATTTACATGTATTTCTGTTTGGGGTGTCTCTCATGTTCATGTATGTACTTGGGTTTGGGAGAAAGTATAACTCTCACATGATGTGTCATAAAGGATCTTGTTTGTATTATTTTGATTAGACATTTCACATGTCCACTACTATATTGTTTCTCCATGACATGCACCATGATAATGTAAGGAGGTAGCAATAATCCTTGTTGCTTTGGTTACTTTTTGGAGAGTATGGGCTGATTTCTTCCCATACATTGCATTACATTGTTGGAGGATGGAAACGGGAGGCCTTACAAAATTGTCTTTTGTTGGGGGATTATGGTCACTATATATGGTATGATGATGATGTAATGGGGAAGCAAGATGCTTTATTAAGGTGGCTTCTCTTGAGAGAATATGGCCACTAAATTTGGTACAATGATGATGTGGTATGGTAGCAAGAGGCTTTGCCGAGGTGGTTTATATTGAGAGAATATGGCTCTCATATTCTCATTGACGTTGATTTCGCATGGCAATGAGAAGCATTTTTGCGATGGCTTCTTTTGAGAGAATATGGCTCTCTTACTTATTTTCATGATGATCTAGCATGGCAGTAGAAGGCTTTGCTGCGTTTTTTTGTTATTAGGAGAATATGGTTTGACAATGTTTATGTTTTCTCATATATCTATACTTCTTGTTTTTCACTATGATGATGTGATGTTTGATTCCTACATGGCCAACAGGGCTAATGATGTAAGCATTGATAGATGCATTCTCCTCTATGTATCATGAGTTAGAAATATAGTTCATAAGTTGGAACTTTCTACTTTGGGAATGAACAACTTTATCTTATGCATCTCATGTATAGAGGAGAACTTTGGTCATCATATGGGTGCCATTTCGAGATTCATTGATGATGAAGGGTGTCTAACTTTTCAATTGGAGGCAATTCCAGACATTCTAGAGACGCATATTTGGAGCTGGACATGCATGACACATTGTGACAGATGGGAAGACCTTCCACATGACGATGCCATTTGGAGGGAGGATGTTTGCAATAGCATCCACTTTTGCAGTTGCTTGAGGACAAGCAACATTTTTCCGGGGAGGAATGTAATATTCCAAAATTTTCACATGATATTTGGAATATTAGAGTTCTTAATAAACTTATTTAATTAATTAAATAAAAGGGCGGAGGGACCCATAATCCTCAAATATGAATAAAATCCAATTTTGATGTCTGTATGTGGATATTTCAGATCTAGATCTACATAATGGACTAGTATAGCATCTACTTCATGTGAAAGGAGTGGTGATCATGTCTCATTAATGAGATAGATCATGGAGGTTGATACATTGAACTAAGATCTTGGAAGGGATCAAATATAAGATTATAGATCATTTATGATGAAATTATGGAGGAGTGGTGCATTTAATGCACACATGATGGACAGGGTGATAATTGCATTGACACATGATGGAGATCATGAAATGACAGTGCAATCAACATGGATACCTATGTCCACATGTACAATGTAGTCATGAGGAGGGCCAAGGCATGAGAAGGATAATAATATATATAAATAAGATGAAGTCACGCTAGAATTATGTTGAAGATTATTATTGATGTATGATCTATTTAGATTTGGAGTTGTCATGTGACATTCCATGCTTTCTTTGGCTGTTTAGCTAAGATTGCAAGTGATGTTTAGCGCTGGGTGTTCTTGGTTGGGAATCCCACCTCTTTCCTTGAGTGATCTCTTGGGAGAGGATTGTACTTCAATCATCATTAGGCATTGGTGCCATATTATTCCTACTTTCTGCAAAACATTCATATTCAGAAAATTGCACATTTCTGAAGAGCAATTTGAGAGGAGGAGGTTTTCCATCAATATTTCAGTTGACGAACCAGTGAAGGATTCATCCTATCACCTTAAGCTTCAAGAGCAGCCTTCCAGTGCTTTAGATCTATATCAGGCATTAGGCCATCTATTATTCATCTCCCAACAACAGAGATCCCATCAGGAATTGTGTAGTCCATTCTTGTAGATCCAAGGGAGAAGTGAAGTTGCTAGCATTACATCTAGTAATCCAGTGGAGGACCATTCCTTCACATTGTATAAATTATTTCCATCATTTCTGAGATATATTACATATATTAGCAGCAGGCTAGAGAGCCTCCTTCCTTTACAATGCAGTTTTCATGAGAAATTGTGTAGCAGCAGCTGCAACCTTCTTTGGAGGATTGAGGAGCTAGATATTGAGCTTCTAGCTTGTGGATCTAGAGAAGGGATCAACCCTTCAAGCTTAGATCTGATCTTGTGACATATTTTAGCCATCTATTTGTCATATCTAGCTTTAGATCTTTATAATCCAACAGTAAAAGGATCAAACTCTAGGAGGGTGATTTTCCAAAGTTGTAGATCTAGAAAATCTTTTCTGGGTTATCCTGGGTATCCATCATAGAGCCTAGATCTTAAATCTTGGCATCATCGGAGCTCCAGATTTTCATAGATCTGCATTTTCCTTTTCAACCTGAAATGATATTTTCATATTCTGCTAAAGTTAGAGCGTAGTATTTTCTTCCAGCAGCTCTCTAGTTACGTAGTGCTAGTGGTAGCATGTTTGTGGGGTGATTCTAGGTCATCTCTTCGGCTAGATCCACTCATAATTTTTACATTATGTAATTGAATCTTCTCCTATATAATAAAATCGGTCAGTTTTTCTATATATTCTAATGTTTGTCTTTACATCTATTTTTTACTTAGTTGTAGTTCTTATATTGTGTTTCAGTATTACTGCATTCTCCCTTTTGGGATATTACATTTAGTCTTAGGCACAACATGCAACCCAGAAATTGGTTCTGAGATCTGGGAAAGGATTTATAATTTTTTTTAGAACAAGAGTCCATAAGTAATTTTGAATAGAAAAGATGTAGCTGATGATTCTGCATCCACGGATTCAGACTCAACGTCTGACGCAACTAACTCTTTTATGCACATAATTGTGGCACGTCCTAAAATGCTGCCATACACTGGCTTAGTAAGATGGGTGTTAGATAATGTATACATTCGAGATAGACAATTTGTTACCAAAATAAGAACAATCATTGCTTCTCTCAAGCTTGCAGCTTTGAAGGAAATGTATAAATTTATCGGGCCCCAAAAAATGTACGACAACTATCTTTTCCAAGAATTTATGTGAGAGAATGAGCACCCTACAAATGTCATTAAGGATTGGAGAAATGATCCTAATCACCATAAACGTGACGATAAGCATATGTTCTCAGTATTTTCACTTAAAAGCCCTTTCTCACAAATTTTTGCAATGATGTGTCATCTTTTTGGGTCTTCAAATACAACCAAGTTTAAGGAAGATTGGACACCCTTGATGGAAGCATCCTCAGACGAATATATTCTTGATTGGGATAATATTTTGTCTAATAATTTGATTATATGTATCACTATCTATAGATAAAATCATAATCTTTCATCCAATACAATCACTCCTTTTTATATGAGTTTGTTTATCCTAGATGTTGTTCATTTTTCTACTGATTTTCCATCATTAGGATGGAAATGGACCAAAGAAGTCAAAACCCCCATCTTTGTACAGCTAGAATTCCCGTGGGAATCAAAATACCACTCTCGTATGTTTAAAATATGTAATGATATAATGCTCCCGGTTTTTCAAGTCATTTTCGAAAGGAAAATCTCTAGAGTCACCCATGAAGCCAATAGAAGTATCAAGTCTATAGGAATATGGTTTGGTGAAGAATTTTTCACATACATTCGAGTTTTCAAAAGTCATGCTTGCCCTCATGTCCTACCCTTATATATACCAAATAAATTATTGGCCAAGGATATTGCTTATCAGACCGTAGGTAATGGGTTGACTAAATTTATGAAAGAGGCCAAAAAGAAAATTTGGCCAACTTTTCCTATTTCATGTGGGTCGTATACTCTCGACAATTTCAGGAATGAATGTCTTGAAATTGATCTATTAAAACCCTTCATTCTCCCAATTCTACCCAATAGAAGTTATGATTCGTATGGTGTTGCCAGAGAAATAACAAATCAAGTTAAGCTGCAGGCATTTGCAAGCGAGCCTGATAAATTTGACGATGTGTTTGAATCAATTGCAAAATTCTCAAGGGTTCTGCAAATAGCAGCTGTAAGGTTCAATCCAGAAGAGTTGATACAATTCAAACGATATCGTGAACAGAGGAATTCTAATTTTCCAGAATACATGTTCCGTGAGGCCAATTCCGGAACAAATTTCAGTTCCTCCAGTTCAGGTTAAAGTGCTAGAAGTAGAAAAAATTCGAATTTTGATTCCTCTAGTTAAGGTTCAAGTGCCAGAAGCAGAAAAACTTTTGATTCCGATTCCTCCATTTTAGGTACCAGTACCAGTGGTAGAACCAGAAACTGTGGATGTTCTGTAAGAAGAGAGTTTTAATCAATACTCGGAAATTTTTTGAAAAACAATTATCTGATAGTAATACTCTTGCTGATCATAATGTTATTTTCATAGAAACTCTTCCTACTGAATATTCTCTATGAATGGAAATTCAGGTAGGTGAATCAAGCGTTCAACAAGTTTCTTGTAGTCTAAATGATTCTAAATATCAAAGATAAATTCGAGAAATTCCATTCACTCTAGAGGTTTCTGAACTTTCTCTTTAGAAAAATGAGACACCATAGGCCAATGATACAGAGGAGAAACATGAAGAAACATCGACCCAAGAAATGGAGATTATCCCTGCCTTTCAAACAGCTGAAATAATTTTGAAGATTGAGGAAATACCTCCATTGGATGTATTTTACAGTCCAAAGCATAAATTTTTTGTATCCAGGTTAAAGAAGAAATAAAATATTGAAGATTCTTGAGAAATGCATATCGAAACAACATCAATGCAAGTTCTCTGGAAAGGAACTTAGTAAACTCTAGGAAAATAACTTAGTAGATTATCTCAGTTTGCAGGTGCTTATGCAAACACAACTATTCATAAGGCATCATAAATTGAGTCATTTATCATGGAGAAAGATCATAAAATGGCTCAAATGGAGCAAAGTTTCTTTAATGAAAAAAAAAGGATAGAGGAGGAGTTGCAATCAAGTATTAATAGTCTGCAACTAGAGTTTGAAGGTCTCAAAATAAAACTCGAAAATGAAATTAAAGAAAAGGATTTAATAGTCCATCAATTACATCGGAACATTCAAAAGCTGCAAGAGAATCGAGAACCTAATGAGGTAAATAAAGAAGCAACAAAACTGGAAACATTGTTGTTAAACCAACATACAGTTTTCTATCCGACGTACAAATAGATTCAAGAGTAGATTAAAATAATTCATCAATTAGTCACTCAAACTTCTGATTCGAAGATTTATTATTGAGAAACTAATGATAAAGTGTCAAAGTATATATATTGGAAAGACACTCTACAAGGGAGAGCGACTGATCTTCCTCACCTTGAAGAATCAATAAAGGATATAATATTTGGAGACTGGGACATGAAAATGAAAATTGAATAATTAGCTATCTTCAGAGCTAAAAACATGTCATTCAACATCTCCGAGTATATAAAATATTCTCTTCTACAAGCCAATCTTATTTAGGAAATTCCAAAAGTCACTATGCTGGAAATCAGCCTTTTGAAACAATATTGGAAAGAAACATCAAGAAGGAAAGCTCTTGACATAGAAAACTTGACAAAGGTAAATATGGAAGTTTACTGGTATTTGTTGATCAAACCTCATAGTTAATTGGGAGTGCTGACTTGTCTTTCCAACATAGTAGTTCAACTTCTTCTAGCACTCAATGATGCAATATTCATGAGTCAGATGATAATGCAGCCAATGCATCCCCCCCAACTCAAATATATGATCAAAGTTTGCTAGCTCAAGGAATAGTTAGAGAGTGGATCCAAGAAACAATCTTGAGACTGTTATAATTTCTGCATTTTAATTTCCTAATTTTTGTTTTATAGTTTAGGTTAGATAAAAAAGACTTCTTTCACAAGTATTATATTTTTGTGGCATTAATTAGTATTTAAACCTATTTCATGCATTTAGAAAGGGGTCCAGATTTTTGAGAAGGAGGCTTTTGGAACTTACACTATTGTTTTAGCAGAAGTATCTAATTGAAAGTCTGATCCTAGAGGCTATATTTTCAGAACTAAGCTATGCTGCAATGGGTACTATTATCTATGTATTAATCATTTTATATTTTTGAGATTTTAGCAAACTTGTTTTATCTATTTGTCTCTTTCTGACAAGCATTGAAATGATATATATTCTTATTACTATTGATAAAATATATTGAATGATATGTTTTTAGATAAGTGACTTTGAAAGTTGTTATATGATTAATGTTGTTCATCAACTAAATCAATTACATTGATTTAGTTTCTTTAATTTGCTTACATTCATTTAGTATGAAAATGATCTATATTGTTTCATGCTTATGAAATATTACTCTGTAATCATATAAATCAGTACATCCTGGGAATTAGTTAGAATTAGTTTTATTTATGTTATCATTAGAATAGATCACCCCATTTTTGTTGATTTTATTCCATTGTTATATAAACTCTTTTATTAAATGGGAAACTGGTCCCTATATCCCCATTCAGACCCACCATTTCAACAAAAAAGGAGTTTAAAGGAGTTGCTTTAACCTCCTGACCAGTTGGAATCCCTAATGTTGGGGAAGTCACTCTCCAGCCTTCAACATTTTTGGTTCTAGAAGGAGGTCCATCTGACTATATATGACATATAAAGTTGAATGTCAATTGAAAAGGCAACATAAGAGTCAAACCGCCTCGAAAGTTTCCACGACTTCTAGATCTTGTTCACTCTCTCCTAGTCATAAGCCTAAAGTTGTAGAACCATTTCTTACATCTTCTGAAACAATACCTCGTAGAACTTCTTCATAACGCATTCCTGAATCTATTGAAGTTCAGTCTTTAACTGGAATATTAGGACAAATATCTATATCTCCAGGTAAGACAACCAATCCAAAAGTTTCTGCAGAAATTATTACATCTAAGTTTTGAAGTATTTATGTGTTAACCCGATCAGAAAGCAAAAAACATGGGATAACTCCTTTTGAGTTTCCTATTTGATCTCATCATAAGAAATCAACTGCATCAACATCTCAATCAGGTATCAATGAGATCACATCATCTTCATTCTCATGTACTCCCACCATCTCCTCTAATCATCCCATTTCTCTTCATCAACCCCCTTCTACTCAATCAATCAGTGTTGTTGTAAGTAGTACTAGTCCAGTAGTAAGTTCTTCTCCATCCATATATACTTGTGGACCCACTAGCTCATCTTTACAAGCAACAAATCAAATAATGGCAATCCTACTAGGGGTTAATCCAGGAGCTGTTCAAATGCAAAATTTACATCCTCTCCCGGATGTTCCAGAAAAATGGTTACCAAAATATAATCCTAACAATGGCCTTCCCGCTGAATAACATCTCAATAACTTTATGTTGTCTATGAGTCTCCACAGTGTGCAACATGAAGATGTTTTATTAAGATTGTTTCCATATACTTTTCAAGGATCTAGAGGATCATGGTATTTTTCCTCCCTTCTGGCTCAATAGGAGATTGGAATACTTTTCGAGAACTATTTATTGCTAAATATGGTGGTGATAGGAAAATTGCCTCATTAATCGATGATATTTCTAATTTAAAAGCTAATACAAATGAAAAGATAAAAGACTTCAACTCCATATTTAACAATTTATTGAATAAAATTGTAGCTTCCTCTCGACCATGATTAGATGTACAAATAGAGTAGTACATATCTTATCTTCCTTATAATATATTAATTTTTGTAGATAGAGCCATTAAGCCTACCCTTGTAGAAAATATGAAAGAAGCCTTGTGTGTTGACAGAAGAATTGTAGCTTTAGAAAAGAAGACCGAGCTAGAAGATAAAAAATCTAAGAAAGTAACATTTAAAGATGAGAAAAAGAATAGAACTCCCAAATATCCTTTCGATCTTGAAGGAATGCAAAAGGTCTTGAAGACCATGTCCAATGAAATGGTTGAAATTAAAAAACAAGTTACTGAGACTTCTATTAAAAAACCCTTTAGATATTTTTGAAAAAATAAGTTGTCTATATCACAGCGCCCCAATATAATCTCTAATGTTGAATCTCAAGAAGAAGAAGAAGAGGAAGAAACTACAACTTCTGCTGATGAATATGAAGATGAAGAAGTAGTTGAATTACATGGATTATGGGACTTTGTATTACATTTCTTTGATTAAGAGATAGATTCTAAAGAAATGTCTGTTAGCACTAGAAGTAAGGCTTCTGTAGAACCAAATCAATCAATACAAAAACAGAAGGTCCCAAATTCTATTTCTAAAGGCAAACCTGTCAATAAAAAACCCCCAGTCAAACCATCGCAGCAAGTTATTAATGAATCCGAGCTGATTAAATCTGCACCCAATCCTCACTATAAAACTTTCATAGTATCTGACACTGTTCAATACAACATTGTCAAGGATATGAAGAATATTAAAGATAATATTTTTCTTCACGAAGTTCACAAATTAAAGCAACAACAAAATATCTTATTGAAATATTTGAATGTTGCTACTGCATCTCCTCTTCCTTCAATTGTTATTTCTAAAGTTGCTAACGGGATAGGGAAACTTCCCATTGACAATTCAAACAAAGTAAATTCTTTAGATTCTATTTTTATTGGTGATAGATCCAATTCTCACACCCCTCCTTTCTGCTTAACCAATGAAATATACAATAGAAATGTTCATAATTGTTTGATTGATTATGGAGTATCATCCAATATAATGCCATATTCAATTTGTGAGAAGTTAAATATCCCACCCCAGAAATCATTAGTTAGCATAGTTCAATTGGATATAAGAAAGGTTAATGTCTTAGGAGAAATCAATTTGGTAAGTATTCAATTATCATCCAATCCAAAAGTCGCTCATATTTTCGATATATTGATCACTGACATCCCTGAATTCTACGGTTTAGTTCTTAGCAGAGACTCATCTGAGAAATTACATGGATATTTTGCAACAAACTGCTCTCACATGTGGCTTCCATATAATGGAAAACCCAAACAAATTTGATGCAGGGCCAACCCTGCCATACCCAGAATCTTTACTTTCATGCATATAAACATGCGTCTCAGCATTTGCCCAAATCAAAACCTCAATGCCAAGAAAATTTCATAAACTTTCATTTGCGGAAGCTGATAAACATATGGTTCAAAAACCAAATTCAACAAACTCATTTTCAAGGGATAGCATTTAGAATCCAACTCGCAACCTTTTACTCAAATGTCAATAATGAATGAATGACATTAAACATACATTGACTTAACTTCTCTGACTTCTTATTTGGATTCATCATTCAACAGGACGCCTTATACAACTCTTTTTAACATTAATTGATACAAGCTTTCAGTACTTTTCACCATATCATGAGATCACAATATTCAACTTTAGACCAAAACAGTTGTACTCTTAAATCGAATTTATGATTTCTGATTTCATAGTGATAGATATAAACATTTACCAAGTCATATTTACCTTTGCACGCCTTCCCGATAGCGATGTGGCATAACATCCTTGCACCAATATCAATTGAAGACTTTACGTCCTCATTTCCAGCGTTCATGCTAACAAAACGTGAATGTTTAATCCCATATCGATCTTTGCTTTGTGTTAAGATTGTTCTAATGCTGTGTTGGATTATCGCTTCACAACACGTCCTACATTCTTAACCACGCTGTCATTTGTAACTTTAATTCATCAATTCCAGAAGTTCTGCGCCGATTTCCAATGATGTTCAATCCTTAGCCAGATATTAATTCATTCATCGACTTGTGCAATCAAGTACATCTTGAACAGGTCCTCGTTTCTGATTCTACCAATTCCTCCAATGACTGATCCGCACACAAGCTCCATCTACAATTTGACTTCACAGTTTTCTGCGTTCATTCTTCTGCAAACGGTTTGGAATTTTGACAATGCGAATTGAACAATCCAACGCATTTCTGTTCATTCAGCATTTGACAGTCAGACATCAATGCAAATGCGTTTACACTGCAGGCATTTCTGTAAAAAGATCGCACCTCATCACTCCTTGTACCTGTAGTTAAACTCACAAAACCTAATTTCAAATATTGATTTGCAACCTTATACAACAGTCCAATCGGATTTCTCTTAAAACGATGGCGCCTTCCATATAATCGATTCACCAATTTTCAATCTGCTATTGCATTAATATGCTCTATCTCATACAAACTATTCCAGTCTGCAATTAAGCTATGTTTCATTAACGATTTTCATACAAATTAAAGTGAACAGTGTTTCATTAACGCTCCAAACCATGCGTTCATTTCTGTAATTGTGAAGATCATGCCTTTTAATGACAACGTCCAGAATTTTCAGAGACGGTTAAAAAAACATTCAAGACAGAACTCTTTGCAAAGATATACAATTCAAGAATTTAAAAGAATAGCGCCCACTTTCAACCAATAATTGACAATTTACTTATATAGGAATTCTTTCTCCTTGAAATCGATCCATTGTGATCGATTTTCCAATTCCACGATTACAATCAAGGCGCAATCTCACACAATCAATCGACATTACTAAATGGGCTTCTGCAAAAATTGAACTTCTTTCATAAGGACTAAACACTGTTCCTTTGCACATAATAATTCCAGAATTCAAAGAGGAACGAATTTCCTTTCATTCATTGAACACACAAATTCAATCTTACGCAAACTCAATAATGGACATACAGTCAAAAAAATCAAATGCTGTATTAACACACAAAACACTTACAATACAATTTCCTTCCTTGGCCTGATTTCCAATCATTTGGCCCTTTACAAACTGCTCGAAGGCTCCCAGGCAGAAACCCTGCTCTCTACTCCCAATCTCACACTTTCTGCAATTATTCAATTGTATTTTCCTCACAAAAACCACTCATATTTATACATAGATAATGCATTTAATTCACTCAAAATATCTCTCCACCTAATCCTCAACTAATCTATATTTTAGGCGTGGACTCAACAAAGTCCCATACATAGAATTCCTAATCTCTAATTTTGCTCCTAAATTATTTCTCTCGTATCCTTTTATTTAATAAAAGAATATTTACAAAATCCTCACTTTTCCAAATGATCTCCTATTTTATTAAAAATAACAAATTAATTAATAAAATAATAAAAATGTCACACCCCCCTTTTATCACATATTTACAAATGAAAAATGGCCTTGGTGCTCCTGCATCAGACTCCCAATGTTAAAATTAATCATGATCGCTTGATCATGTGTTTGAATCTGTGTATGCCTAGATCCCATATCTTGTACTATAACTTTCCACTTGTCGCTGCTTCTATCTATTGTTCTTCTCCAGGTTTCCACATTTTATGCTACATTATGCCTCCAGCTATGCCTTCATATTCTGCCTTTGTCTTTCCCTTGCTTAATTTCTTCTTCTTTCCTGCTGTTGTCTACTGCCTTTGAGACACCTTCATCATCAATCTTCTGATGTTTTCAATCTCTCTATCCAACCTACTGTTGTCTCCAATTTTTGTTGTTTCAGTTGTTGTAGCTGCTTTTGCTATCACTGCTCTTCTTGCTGCCAACATTGATGTTTTTGCTGTCAATGTTGTCTCAGCTGCCACCATAAATGTCGCCCCACATGTTGCTGCCTCCCAAACTTCCTGTCCCTCTACAACATTCTTTTGCTCGTCACCTGCAATTTCATCTGCAACTTCTTTCTCTGGTTGAAATGTCTCCAACAAACATTTCAGCATCTCATCAACATGATGCAAATTAACTCCAGCATAACCTCCATCTTCCCCTTAGATAATCTTTAGAAATTTTCCATCATCATCTTGATTGATTCTAGCAATCCAATCAAGTTCTTCAACCACTGTAGCCTCATCCACTATCACTGTAGCAGGTCCAAAATTTTGTCCACCAGTTCTTTCTTGGCTATACAGACAAGCCAACTCTTTCTTGTCACCTATGGTAACAAGCCTCTGCTTATGAGACATGACTGTCTCATATTCTTTCTGCGACAATTTTTCTTCTTTCAAGACAATTCCAAATGATGGATTGTCTTCTGCATCACCTGTAAACATAATCAAATTTTCAGCTTCAAAATCACAAGACCCAATGGTCTCACTTGTTGATTCAGTCACCAATTTTTCTCTCTGCAGTTCCAAGTCTTCTTCAGGACTCAGAAAATCTCCACTGGCTTTCTCCTCAGCTTCCTCTGGCAACACTTCAGTATGCTGCTCTAAGTTCCTTCCCAACTTCTCTGTCAGCACATCAGTTTGCTGATTTTCGTTCATCATGAGACTGTCAGCTAGTCTCTCCTTCTTACCATCCTCTGCTCCAGGACTGTCATTCATGAAAACTTTCCTGCCTTGCTTCCTCAGCAAATTATCCTGCACATAAGTCCTCTGTCTCTCCAATTCTCTTCTCTGAAGGTCTAGTTTCCTATACAATTCAACAATTTCATTAGGAGTAGAACTCGAAAACTTCACACAATTTTCCATACCTTCACTAGCTCTTGACCAATCATCAGCTGGTCTTTCTCTTTCTGCACCAATACTCTAATTAGACTCCTTCATCTTCATTTCCTCTTGAGATCTTGCTATCTCAGCATCGATCTGAACAGACTTCAGATTCAACTCTTCTTGAACAAACTCTATAGCTTTCTCATCTCCCTGTACGGTACCTGCAAACATACACAACTCATTAGTTTTAAAAGCACAAGACCTTTCAGTCTCGACTGCTTCCTCCAACACTTTCCCTTGAATAGATCTACATGTGGAATCTTCAAATTCCATCTCTGGCTCAAGAACTCTAAGTTCCTTGTTCAATAAGGCAAGCACTCTTTGCCTCAACTTCATCTGCAATGGTCGCCAAATCACTCTCTTTCCCTTCAGTGGAAATATCCATCCTCTATTCTGGTTTTCCTACTCTTGCATCCATTCTTCTAATACCTGCAATTGTACCTTCATTACTGCAATCTCTCTTTCTCTGACTTCATCAGTCATCTCACCTCTATGGCATTCCTCTGAACCTCTTCTTTGATCCTCCATGATCATCTTATCCATGAGTTCCTCACTCACCATGAGTTGCACTAGCCTCTGCAACAACAATCTCTCCTGCTGCCCCTTACCTCACCAAGCTCTCCTCACTCAGTCTTTTGATAAGTACTTGGTTCACTACCTCTGGAACCTTTTGAGCATTCTCCTCTGCTCTTTCTCTAGGCTATCTCTTCAACTCACCTTCTTCTTCAGGACACTACAATTTTCCTCCCTATCCAGCCTTTTGCTGAATGTCAGGTTCACTGCCATCATCTTGTCTGCAACCATAAACTTTAATCACAAATTTCAAATCAGAAAATTATCTCACCTTTAAGATCCTGCATGATCTTGTCCTCTTTCCACTTCTGCAATCTTCTTCACTGCAATTGTGTAGCTTGCATATCATATTTAAAATTCTAATCTTCCTTCCAGTCATTCATCACACATTCAAAGAAAACAAACTTCAGTTCTCAACAAAACCTTATGTCCTCATTCAGAAAAACATATATCTTCTATTTCAACAGAGCCAAGATCTGATACCAAAAATGATGCAGGGCCAACCCTGCCATACCTAGAATCTTTACTTTCATGCATATAAACATGTGTCTCAGCATTTTCCCAAATCAAAACCTCAATGCCAGGAAAATTTCATAAACTTTCATTTGCGGAAGCTGATAAACATATGGTTCAAAAACCAAATTCAACAAACTCCTTTTCAAGGGATAGCATTTAGAATCCAACTCGTAAACTTTTACTCAAATGTCAATAATGAATGAATGACATTAAACATACATTGAATTAACTTCTCTGACTTCTTATTTGGATTCATCATTCAACAGAACGCCTTATACAACTCTTTTTAACATTGATTGATACAAGCTTTCAGTACTTTTCACCATATCATGAGATCACAATATTCAACTTTAGACCAAAACAGTTGTACTCTTAAATCGAATTTATGATTTCTGATTTCATAGTGACAGATATAAACATTTACCAAGTCATATTTACCTTTGCATGCCTTCCTGATAACGATGTGGCATAACATTCTTGCACCAATATCAATTGAAGACTTTACATCCTCATTTCCAGCATTCATGCTACCAAAACGTGAATGTTTAATCTCATATCGATCTTTGCTTTGCGTTAAGATTGTTCTAACGCTGTGTTGGATTACCGCTTCACAACACGTCCTGCATTCTTAACCACGCTGTCATTTGTAACTTTAATTCATCGATTCCAGAAGTTCTGCGACGATTTCCAATGATGTTCAATCCTTAGCCAGATATTAATTCATTCATCGACTTGTGCAATCAAGTACAGCTTCAACAGGTCCTTGTTTCTGATTCTACTAATTCCTCCAATGACTGGTCCACACACAAGCTCCATCTACAATTTGACTTCACAGTTTTATGTGTTCATTCTTCTGCAAACGATTTGGACTTTTGACAATGCGAATTGAACAATCCAATGCATTTCTGTTCATTCAACATTTGACAGTCAGACATCAATGCAAATGCGTTTACACTGCAGGCATTTCTGTAAAAATATCGCACCTCATCACTCCTTGTACCTGTAGTTAAACTCACAAAATCTAATTTCAAATATTGATTTGCAACCTTATACAACATTCCAATCGGATTTCTCTTAAAACGATGGCGCCTTCCATATAATCGATTCACTAATCCGCAATCTGCTATTGCATTAATATTCTCTATCTCATACAAAATATTCCAGTCTGCAATTAAACTATGTTTCATTAACGATTTTCATACAAATTAAAGTGAACAGCGTTTCATTAACGCTCCAAACCATGCGTTCATTTCCGAAATTATGAAGATCATGCCTTTTAATGACAGCGTCCATAATTTTCATAGACGGTTAAAAAAACATTCAAGACAGAACTCTTTGCAAAGATATACAATTCAAGAATTTAAAAGAATAGCGCCCACTTTCAACCAATAATTGACAATTTACTTATACAAGAATTCTTTCTCCTTGAAATCGATCCATTGTGATCGATTTTCCAATTCCACGATTACAATCAAGGCATAGTCTCACACAATCAATCGACAATACTAAATGGGCTTCTGCAGAAATTGAACTTCTTTCATAAGGACTAAACACCGTTCCTTTCCACATAATAATTCCAGAATTCAAAGAGGAACGAATTTCCTTTCATTCATTGAACACACAAATTCAATCTTACGCAAACTCAATAATGGACATACAGTCAAAAAAATCAAATGATGTATTAACACACAAAACACTTACAATACAATTTCCTTCCTTGACCTGATTTCCAATCATTTGGCCCTTTACAAACTGCCCGAAGGCTCCCAAGCAGAAACCCTGCTCTCTACTCCCAATCTCACGCTTTCTGCAGTTATTCAATTGTCTTTTCCTCACAAAAACCACTCATATTTATACATAGATAATGCATTTAATTCACTCAAAATATCTCTCCACCTAATCCTCAACTAATCTTTATTTTAGGTGTGGACTCAATAAAGTCCCATACATACAATTCCTAATCTCTAATTTTTCTCCTAAACTATTTCTCTCATATCCTTTTATTTAATAAAAGAATATTTAAAGAATCCTCACTTTTCCAAATTATCTCCTATTTTATTAAAAATAACAAATTAATTAATAAAATAATAAAAATATCACACCCCCCTTTTATCACATATTTACAAATGAAAAATGGCCTTGATGCTCCTGCATCAAAATTAGAGTTGATCGTGAAAATAACATAAAAGACTCAATTACATATCTTGGAGAAGAAAATGAACCCATAGAATTCAACAATAATATTTTGGGTAATTATCTACAGATTCATTCTTAGGGAGTTTTAATGCTAAAATTTCACCTTTCTTGATTTATTCTGTTAATTCAGAAATAGAATTTTTTTCCCAAAATAATTTGACCATATGCTCAAACTTTGAAGCAGAAAAAATAATCCATTCTCACTTTTGGAAACTTTTCCTTGATGGATGAAGATTCAATGATGGTGCAGGAGCAGGATGCATGCTTGTTAGTCCAAAAGTTGAAAAAACTATGCTAGCTTGTAGACTTGAGTTTGAATGCGCTAATAATATTGTTGAATATGAAGCTTTAGTTCAAGGTCTTCGTAAAGCAATAAGTCTTGATATATAATATATTTAGGGATTTGAAGATTAAAAAATTGTTGTAAGACAAGTACGAAACACTATTCACTGTCTCTCAATTCACTTGAAACATTATCAATCTCTGGTTCAAGACCTCACATCTCATTTTTTAGAATTAAATATCTCTCCTATTTCTAGATCATAAAATTCCAATGCTAATCTTTTGGCTCATGTTGCATCTAAGATAATTCCACTAGAATATTTTAGTCCTGACAGATTCTCTATCGAATTTATTTTTCATCCATCTATGTTGGATAATTTTACTATTTGGCGATGTTTCAATTACGATAGTGATATTTTAAGTTTTCTTTCTTCTGAAAAATCATATGATGATCAAATTCTACATGAATATGAACATGATAATCAAGTCAAGAAACAAGCTGATAAGAATATTTCACCAAAATTTTGTGGTAAAACTTAAAAATTTATACGATTGAAAAGATAGATTAAAAAAATCAACAATTGCAAACTACAAAATTCTACTTTGAAGTCTGAACTAGTTAATTTAGGATATGATAAAGAACATCCATATATAAATCTAGTGCTTACCATTTCATCTGAAGAAATAAATTCATTCATTTCCTTATTGAAAAAATACAAAGATATTTTTGCATGGAAATATCAAGACCTTAAAATCTACAAACCATCCATCACTCAACATATTATTCCTATGGTACTTGATGTTCAACCCATACAACAAAAGCTAAGGAAAATACATCCAAATTTGGAAACTCAAATAAAAAATGAGTTAAACAAACTTTTGAAAGCGAAAATCATTTTTCCTGTTAGACATTCAAAATGGGTTTCTAATGTAGTACCCGTGAGAAAAAAGAATGGTGATATTCAAATTTGTATTGAATTTATAAATTTGAAAAAAGCATGTCAAAAGGATAATTTTCCTTTACCGTCAATGGAACAAGTCTTACAGTCAACAACAGGTTTAGAATTAATGTCTTTTTTAGATGGATTTTCAGGATATAACCAAATTTTGGTTCATCCAGAGGATCATTTGAAAACTACATTTAGAATGAATTGGGGAACCTATGCATACAAAAAAATTCCATTCGGATTAATGAATGCGGGAGAAACGTCTCAAGGGGCCATGGATATTGCCTTTAAATAATTGATAAATCAAATAGTTGTCATTTATCTTGATGATATAACCTTATATTCAAAGAAGATAAACAATAATTTACATGAATTAAAGTAGATCTTTGAAAGATGCAGAAGATTTGGGATTTCTCTTAATCCAAAGAAGTCAATTTTTGCTTCAAGTGAAGATAAACTTCTTGGTTTTATCGTCTCAAAAGATGGAATTTGTATTGATCCCAACAAGATTAAAACAATTTGAGAAATTCCACTACCACATAAAATAAAATAAAATGCAATCTTTTTTAGGACAGATAAACTTCATAAAATGATTCATTCTATATTTTTTACATATTTTCCTTCCATTGCAAAATATGATAAAGAAATATACATTGATTAAATTGGGAGAGCAAGAAAAGGAAGTATTTCAAATTATTAAACAAGCAATTTCTGATGCTCCTTCTCTCACAACTCCAAATTTTACCGATGATTTCATTCTATATATTTTCATTTATGATGTATCATATGTCACAGTATTAACTCATCCAGATGATAAAAATATTGAAACTCCAATTGTATTTTTTAGTTCTAATTTTCAAGGAGCTGAATTGAACTATACGAGTCGAAAAACAAGCGTTTGCAGTTTATAAAGTGGTCAAATATTTTCTTCCTTTTCTTCAAAAATATCATGTCAAAGTAATCACTCCTTTCTCATTATTCAGACAAGTACTTATACAAAAGGAACTAGGAGAAAAGAGAGCCAATTGGGTAACTTCCATGCAAGAATACGACTTAGAAATTAAACCTGCTAAAATTGTGAGAGGACAAGGATTTTGCAGATTGATTACAAGAATGAATGATACATCACTTGATGAGGTAACTGCTACTATTGAACAAGCTACTGAGGTACTCAATATTAACCCTCAATCTTAGTATGCATTTAATATTTTATCTAAATAATTGTTATTGTCCACTTAATTTGGATTCCAAAAGAAAACAAGCATTACAATTGAAGACTAATCAATATCAATTAGTCAATGATGTGTTATTCAAAAAAAATTACGATTATGTTTTACTTAGGTGTCTAGATAAAATTGAAATAATTAATGTGGTTCAAGAACTTCATTATGGACCAACAGGTGGACACTTTGGTGTAGATACCACAACCCATAAAATTTTAGATGCAAGTTATTATTGGCCAACAGTATTCAAAGATGCACACAGCTATGTCAAAAATTGTAAAAATTATCAAAATATGGTAGGAAGACAAAGAAAAGCCTTGATGCCACTTCAACCAGTCAATATGGAACAACCTTTCAAACAGTTGGGACTCGATATAATAGGTGAGATCGTTCCTCACTCTTCTAAACAACATAAATATATATTGACTTCTACAGATTATTTTACAAAGTGGGTAGAAGCAATACCTCTGAGGACAACCAACTTTGAAAATATTATTGAGTTCATTGATCAATTTATCATCACAAGGTTTGGTGTCCCTTATGCTTTAGAATTTGACAATGCCTCTTATTTTTCTGGAAATTCCATGACTGAATTTGGTTTGAAAAGAGGGTTTAAATTGAAATATTCTATAGATTATTATCCTCAGGAAAATAGTTTGGCAGAATCCACAAATAAAAACATCATAATAATAATTGAATGCACAATTTATAAAAACCAGAAGAATTGGCATAAAGCTTTGACTTTTGCATTATGGGTAGATAGGATAACTAAAAATCTTCAATAGGAACTTCTCCTTTTCGATTGGTATATGGGTAGGATGAAATTTTAACTTTAAGCATAGTTATCTTGTCAAAATTCCTAGTAAAATTCATTAACGAACAACCTTTCTCTTCATTACAATCAAGATTTTCCCAAACAATTAAAATGGAAGAAGAAAGAGAAAAGGCTAAAATGGTACATAATCATTATCAAAAATTTATTAAAAGTTCATTTGATTCAAATAGAGTTAAAACTAAATAGTTTGAAATTGGAGAATTTTTTTTGAAATGGGATAAAGTGCATGGGGACAAAGGAAAACATACAAAAATTCAAAAAATCTTGCTTGGTCCTTTTTAAATAAGCGAAAAAATAAGTCCATCAACTTTTGTTTTACAAAATTTACAAGGGAAGAAGGAAATGTTGGAAATATTGCCATTGATGGAAAAGGAACAGAAAGGAATACCACCATAATTATCATTGAGAACAGAGGAGCAGATCAGGATCAACTGGATTATAAAGGAACAATAAGGCAAAGAAGGCAAAAGTTAAGTAGAGAAGCAAAAAGAGAGGCAAAGGAGAAGCAAAGAGTAAAAGAGAGGTAGAGGAGTAGTATTAGAGGGAAAGGAGCAAGGCAGAGGAGAAAAAAAGAGGCATAGATCAACACCAGAATCATGATTAAGGAAAAGGAGTAGAGAGGAGTAGTAGAAAGACAAGGAGTAGCATTATAATCTTTATCAAGGAGTAAAGGAAACAAAGGAGCAAAGGCAGCAAAAGAGAAAAGGAAAAAAAGGGAACAAGTTTGGGTAGAGTCATGCTATTTTAACTTCAGAAAAGCACAAGAGTCAGGCTATTGAATACGTTCATAACAATGCACAGGTGAAGGTGGAGTCATGCAAATATCCATACATAACATTGTTCAGAGGCTTCACCACAAATTTCAATCGCAACTAGAGCCCGACACCACAAATCACAAATAAATCTTAATATGCATGTTGAGATGGATGGTAAGAATCTTATCGCAGAAATAAAGCTTGAGAGATGGATGGTTAAGATCTCATTGCAGATTAAATTATGAAAATGCCAAAGTGGACATGTGTCGGGCAGAGGTCCTTGCGCATATTACATAGCACATGCAATATGATATAACATATAATGACAAAGATTTAAACTTGTGAAGTTGCGATAATGTGCAGATTTTGTGATGCGATGTGATCGCATATAGATATCCACGCTTTTTTTATATATTTATATGTTAAGTTATCACAATTTAATTTTTTTAAGTTGCTATGTGATAAGACATAGAAATTGTGAAATGCGAAGTGCGGGAGATAACATGGCAAGATGACATGGCAGTGACATGGTGATGACATGAAAGTGACGTGGCAAGGTGATGTGGCACGATGACGTGGACCTGGCCCACATATTTCAAATCGCAAGTTTAGAAGGATAAGCACTCAAGAATCATGTTAAAATGTTGAACTGTGAAATGTGATAAGAGTATTGGATGTGATATGCTTCAAAGCTAAAGTCTAGAGGATTTAAAGTCTGGTGTGGGACCCATTCTCATACCGCACATCGCTATCGAAAATTATTGTATTTATATGTTAAGTCATTGTAAGTTAATTGTTTTAAGTTTCTATGTGATAATAAGTGTGGTTTGTGATGTGATGCAATCACATTTCGCATATGATAAGAGTAAATTTGTTATAGATATGAGCTAAAGATTGTGACATGCGATAAGGGGCTTGATGCGATGTAGCTTTATAGTTAAATTTCAAAGAATTTCAAATATGGAATGAGGCATTTTTGTGAATAAATCGCATCGGAGGAGGAAAATGAGGATTATAACTTAAAACCTATGGAATGCCAAAATGCGATAGATGTGACTGGATGCGATATCATTCAGAGGTAAATATTAATATATTTCAGATCCAGGGTTCTCTATGGATATGCCTATTTTATGAGGAAAAGAATGAATGCAGGAAAAAGACTCAGGCATATAAAGAAAAATTTGAATGGGAGTAGACTCAGGTAAGACCTGACTCTAAGTGAAGAATGGTGTTATGCGGTTGTAGCAGTGATTTAAAAGGAAAGGTTGAACATAAGAGGAAAGACTCTGGAAAGTGACCCGATACTCGTGCAAGGTTAGTGTGGCTGCTTAATAACAAAATTCTGGAACGCATTAGAATGAGACTCAGGTAAGTGACCCAACACAGAGAAAAGGAGCAAGTGAAGGCTAAATGTTGCAGGCATGAGCAAAAGAGGCAAATTTGGGCAAAAGGAGATATGGTGGTAGTGATGGAAACGTGCCAGCTAGATCAAGTTGGGAAAAAAGCGTTTGTGCGGGACTATTATTATATAACTGCAAAAACATAAAAGAGAGTGACATCAACAGAAAGGACAAATGCACAACGAGCCAAGAGTTGAAAGGGCTGAGCGAAATATACTTGTTGTAACTGTAAATTTAAATTAATTTATTACTTTATATTGTTTGTGATGCAAAGGCAAGTCTCCATAGTCGTAGGCAAAATTCCATGAGTGTTGTAATGATTATTCCTGATATAATAACCTAAACTGAAGAATGAGGAATCAAATGGGTGGAAGGAATAGGGTCAAGCCTGTTCACTTCGTATTCCCTATAGAATGCAAACCGTTATGTAGTTATTTGTATAAAACATGTAACATCACTATGCATAGAAAATTTAGAAATCTGTAGAATGTAAGAGAGCGAAAAAACGTAAAAGAGATGCAGAAGGTTGGAGAGTGGAAGAATAAGAGAGAGATAATAGAGATGATGTGCATATTAGGAGATGATATGAAGTAGATATGAAGGCTGAAGAGGCACCTGTGGCGAAGGAGTATAACAGAGCTGATATCCAGGTAAATCAGAATTTTAGTTTCATGTTGAGTGAGGGGATTGTAGTCTCCTTTCAAGTTATAGCTTGATAAATTTCCAATTGGAGCTAGGTGAGGTAGGAGCCTCCTATAGGTTGTAGCTTGCAAA
The DNA here is from genome assembly GCA_034641835.2 of Pinus albicaulis. NCBI lineage: Eukaryota > Viridiplantae > Streptophyta > Pinopsida > Pinales > Pinaceae > Pinus > Pinus albicaulis. The sequence continues at coordinate 3,934 of JAXQQM020086667.1, read as the reverse complement.
AAATATTTGCGAGTTGGAGCTTCCTTGCAAGTTGTAGCTTCTATAAATTGAGGTAGGAGCCTCTTGTGGGTTGTAGCCTGCAGAAAATACATGGGATTTGGTGCTTCCATTTCAAGTTGTAGCTTGATAGATGTCTGTTTGGAGTTGGTTGAGGTAGGAGCCTCATGTGGTTTATAGCCTACAGAAAATAGATGGGGGATAAAGCTTCCTTGCAATTTTTAGCTTGTAGAATTTGAGGCAGTAGCCTCCTGTAGGTTGGAGCCTACAGAAAATATGTGGGGAAAGGGAGTTGGAGCTTGTCTTTGCATCAAAACAATAATAAGATGTGGTTTCTCCCTTATGGGTTTCCACTTATATCTGATGTATATGTGCTTGATGATTATGTGTTGATGTGATGTATTATTCTGCTTAATTACTTGTTGTCCACACATTGAGTTTGTTGATTCATTATGTATTAAAATCCTTATAAAATGAAGCAGATAATGAGTTGAATGAAAAAGAGTATTAATGACCAGAAATGTACTAAAATTGTTCACCCCCCCCCTCTCAGTCTAGCTAAGGGTTCATCAGGAAACTCTTCTTGTTAATGACTTATCCTCAAAAAATAATTTTCTTGAAGGAACGAGAATTTCTTCTTGTACAAATATGTACATAATTTAATTTATAATAAAATTGTTTCTTGTAATTTTACACAAAACGTGAAACACTTCATCATTTTCTTGAACATGAAAATGTTAATCTTCAAAGATATAAAGCTAGGAAATAAATCATTTAATTGAAATCTCTATTTATTTGGAAAATTTTGATACAAAATAGCCAAATTACAAAGAAGAATTTTTCTAACCCATGTAAATTGAAATATTATTCTGACATGAATCAAGTTCAAAAAGTAATTTTTACAAAGTACAGGAGTTTTTTGAAGTATTAGCATCTTTTACTTAAATGGTCATCCAAAATATCATAAGGAGAAAAATGATAACATCCCCATTCATTCATATTATATATTTTTCAAAGTGTAATTAAAAAATATTAAAAAAAAAAATTAAACTCGAGAGATTTCATTGCGAGTCGACTCATCATGTTCATAGGAAACTGGTAAACTTGACATTATCAAACTGGCTACCAAACCAGGATAATGGCTCTAGGCCTAAGAACTTGAGACAATGGATCTCATCATGAGTCAGCTTGTTCAAATTTACTAATAGTCAGTGAATAACATTATCACTTCTCGCTACCGAACCAGAATAATGATTTTAAAGTGAAAAAAAAAATGAAAAAATAATTACATTACCTTTGGAAATGTCTATTATGTTATGAATGGGATACTGAATCATTTTAGTTAAATAGTAACCCTGTCGAGGCTATGAATTCCTGCTAGTAGTAGTGGCTCTACTAGCAACTAATAAGTTCATCAAACAAGCTAAACTTTGATTTAATTCCTACTTATCTTTTCAACTTACTACAATTTGATTCATTTAGAGAAAACTTTCATTTGCAAAAGTAAGAAATTTTTTTGAAGTAAAACCAACTTATTTGGATAGAAATTTACCTATATTAAAGACATATTTCAATCAGTTATAATTTCCTAAAATATTGTCTTTTAAGTATTAATATTTATCAAATATTTTAGATTCATCGAATGTATCACCAATTGTTGTAGTATTACAACAACCCCCATTTTTCTAAATAAATAGTATAGAAAGAACAATGGGGACCCTTTTAAATAATTCTCAGGATTATTTTTATTTTAGAAAAAAAAATTAGAATTTGAGTTGATTAGATTAAATTTTTTTATTCTTAAAAAACATAATAAAATCATAAAAATCACTCTAAAGAACCCATAAAGGACTAAAAGTACAAGAAGCAGGAACTAAATCGCCAAAACAGAAAACATCGATATGCAAAATTTTGAAATGCCGATATGAAAAACTCTGAATCGCTGATGTACGATGTTGCGCAGTACGTTATGTAACAGATACCGATATCACAATCTGTCATCTAACATATGTTGATATCACATTCTGTCATTCAACAAAAAATCCATCGCAATATCGCATTGTCACATGTCGCACATTGTTACAAAACGTCGAAACTCACTAATTATGAAAAAGCCAATTTATGGATCCGTATAAGGTAACAACTGTCAAATTCACATGAAGACCATGCTATCGATTTAATGATAATTCACGTGTTCTACGATCTCAAGGTTTGCAATCGATTTTATAATTATTTTAGATTTAATACCAAGGATTCTCGTTATGCATGAGTTAAGGTGATATGAAAGTTAATAGCATTTGACGTTGTCTCATCTTACGCTCTCTGGTTTTGTTTCAACAGGGTAATTTTGGAAACTTAGGCATAAAAGGATGGCGAGACTGATTAAAGCACGAAGGAAGTCCGCCACCCCACTTCAGTTAGTTGTTCAGTAAGAAGAAGATCACGAGATGGTTCCTTTAGTCTCAGACACAACATGCAACCCAAAAATTAGTTCCCTGATCTAGAAAGGGATTTATAAGTTGTTTGAGAATGACATTCCACAAGTAATTTTGAACAGAAAAGTTGTAGCTGATGATTTTGCATCCACGGATTCAAACTGATGGTCCAACACAGCTAACTCTTTTCTACACAGAATTACTGCACATCCTAAAATGCTGCCATATACTCACTTTGTAAGATGGCTGTTAGATCATGTCGATATTCGATATAGAATTTTTTTTACCAAAAACATAACAGTCATTGGTTCTCTTAGGCTTGCATATTTTAAGGAAATGTATAAATTGCCCAAGCCCCATAAAATTGTTGGGAAAAATACTGAGAGGGGGGGGGGGTGAATCGGTATTTACTGCATAATCAAATCTTTTTACTTTTTCATTCCTTAAAACCCATACGCTACTTTCCTTCAGTAAACTAGCGTATATACGCGGATCCCCTTTATTAAACTAGCGTATACACAGAGATCTAGATATGTCATTAAATCTTCACTTCTAGTAATCCATCATTCATTCATCAGATGTTCAATAAACAGTAAACATGTGCAGTAAGAACAGAATAAACCATCACACAAAGCATCACACATGAACACCAGGATTTTTAGGTGGAAACCCAAATCGGGAGAAAACCACCGCTGCAGTTGCTCAGCCTTCAATTTTATTATAGAGAAAACATCTTACAACATATGTGCTGGCGCAGACTTGACCAGCACGCAGGCACCCACCTGCGCTCGTTTACCAGCCTCTCCTGGAAGGGAGCTCCAACCCCCTGACTCGTTTACCAGCCTCTCCTGGAAGGGAGCTACGACCCCCTGACTCGTTTACCAGCCTCACCTGGAAGGGAGCTACGACCCCCTGACTGAAGGCTACAACCCTCAGCACCACCTTGGACCACGTTTCATCAATTTTCACACTGGATCCAACCACTTCAATAGAACAACACTTGTAGGCCACATTTCATCATATTTTCATACTGGACCCTTTTCATACTTTTAAGCACAAACATACATCACCAGCAGATACATATCAACACAGATCAGATAGCAGAAACATAGTAGAACAGATTAGATATTTCATACCCCTTGCTTAAGCCCTAGTTTGCATACGCGCTTTCCCTTCACTGATGTCGCGTATATACGCGCTTCCGTCCATACAAACCAGCGTATACCTCAGTGTATATTTTATTGCGCATACGCGCTTTTACTTCAGCGAAGCTGCGTATATACGCGCTTCCTCCATGGCGAAGTAGCGTATAGATCTTCAATCATTACAGAGCAGCATACTTCATCAGATCAGATATTCAGTTCAGATCTACCCTTTTGCTTCAGACAGATGTTCGCCTAGATGTTCGCCTCATCACAGATCTGGGCCTTCCATAAGCAGATCTAGTAGATACAAGTGCATTTCAGATCTAGATCCCCTTCTTCATCATTGGTGCATCATAC